>OY744610.1:5286989-5464489 GCA_963556255.1 Allolobophora icterica | reverse complement strand
AACTCATTCTTACTCTTTGTTTATAATTTAATTAGTCATTCCTTGAACATGTGCTTTATTCATTTATTATTAAAGAAAATATAATAAATTAATGTCATTTTCTAGCTTTATGAATATATATTACAATATTAAAATTGGATGCATGGTGTATTACTCATTATATTGCAACATACATTAACGCTTTAGATATAATACCCAGTTTTGTTGTATATTATCAACTATAATTATGTTACACAGTGAAGATATGCACCATTGCTCGGGAAACTTAGTTGTATGGTAATGGCACTTGATAACTGAAACACAAATACTTACACTATTTTAGCTAATAGTGTACACTATCTGACATCATTCAGAACCAAGCTTATAACTCATCTGTTCCAGCTTGCTTACCCACCGTATCTTGACTTCTGGATTATCGGATTTCGACATGACGTCTCTTTAATTACGATTTTACTTGAAGCGACCACCGATTATTTAATACAGTGATAGGCACTTTTAACTACTGTGGTTACTATCTACTAGTTATAACTACTTTCAAGTAGTTAGCAAGTAGTAATAACTATGTCTAGTAATAAGTAGTTACAAAGCAGTTAAACTATTAAATAAGTGGTTACAAAGCAGTTAAACTACTTCAATGCTATAACCAATAATCAGTGATGGGCAATAGTTAACTAAAAAGTTGCTAACTTTTAGTTTAACTAAAATTTTGTAGTTAAGGAAGAAGTTTAACTAAAAAAATAGTTTAGCTAAAACCATAGTTTAACTAAACAAATTTAGTTGTTAACTAAAAAGTTTAACTTTAAAAATTAGCAATCTGCAACTATTTTTCCACAGTGAACATTGAACATTGTCAGCAAAAAGATATTTTAACACTGTGTGGTTTTAGCATTAACAGCCTGTGTTTTCAAATTCATACACTACTTACAGTATACATGTAACTGTGTGCCAGAACAGTACACACTGCATAGTTTGAAGGTGAAATTGTCCTTGACGCTTTGCATTATTACAGTTCACTTAACGTCTTTTATTGTGAAAATGTGTGTCGTAAAAAGTTGGAAAAAAGTTGGAAAAAGTTTAACTACTTTTTTTAGTTTAGATAACTAATTTCCAAAATCAGTTGCCAACTTAAGTTAAACTATTTTTTTAGTTGGAAAATAGTTTTAGTTTAACTAACAAAAATAGTTTAGTGCCCATCACTGCCAATAATAATAATAACTGTATACTCCCTCTGCACTTAAACCTTTGGCTTAAAACATGAGAGTGCTGTGGCTTATAACAAGAGAGTATTGTGACATTTTGCCTAAGGGATCATATCAAATAGGTATATAAAAACAATGGTAATTGACCATTGCTAGCACTATTAGTGTGAATAATTTTCTATAATGCTCATTAACTTTCTATAATACATGCAACAACAATCAAATATCTGTGTCATCATGAGATAACATGCGAAGTACATACAAGTACAGATAACAACCTAGGTATAAAAAATTTTGTGATTTATTAGAATAAATATTATTTATCATTAACCTCCAAACGATGATCATGACATCAAAAACGATGCTAATCTTCATTAATTGCCGGCAGAAGTAAGTAAGTAAGTATACCTAATAATAGTAGTAGTTGTACTGTAGTAATAGTAGTAGTAGTAGTTGTTGTAGTAACATTAGTAGCAGTAGTAGTAGTATTAGTAGCATTAATGATAACAGAAATAATAATAATAAATACAATAGTAGTAGTAGTAGTAGTAGTAATAGTAATAATAATGATAATTACTAACATAAATATTACAAATAGGTGTGTGCATGTGCAACATAATAATTATTTCTATATTCACGTGAATATATTAAACAATATCTATAGTGTATAAAATACTTTTCACCTGAACAAATAGCAAGCCCATTCTTAAATAATAATATAAAACTGTGTTATAGGTATCTTGTTATAAACTTGATTATCAGTGTTCAAGAAAATATGGCTGTATAGAACTGCAAATTAAATAGTGTATTAATACAAATATTTTCGAAAGTGAAAGTGTATTACATTCATTCAACTAACATTCTACTAAAGTATACTTGTAACACATATAATTATATATACAGGCTGTTTAGGATGGGCAAATATGTTGTCCAGACTTTTAGGTTACTCCCTGTTATTACCCAGACCTGAAATAGGTAGATGGCCGTTGTAAGCCCGACCTATATAAAATTGTTGAAACAGTATGCTAGAATAAACTTGGAATTGTTCTCATTGCTACACACTTAAATCTATTTAGTGCATCAACTATCTGGCTGTACAGTTAACAATTTGCAAGCTCTCCTTTTTATAATGTACCAAATCAGATATGCCTGGTTCTAATAAACATTGATAATACTAAATTGTTCAATGTTCATCTTATACCATTTACATTGCTGGGCCCAGATAGGTAAGTTGGTTAGAGCATAAGCTGCATCTCATGGTGGCTATTTCGGAGATTTAAATCTCGGGCTGGCACGGTCCATGCACAGGGACCCTTTAAATGGCGTGGCACCCTTTCAAACGGGCAGCGGTGTTGAAAGATCTCACCCAATCAATTCACTGAAAAATGAGCAGGTTCGAGGACATACAGTCGTTATATAAAAACATGTACATTTACATTTAAATTATTTCCTTATATTTGGTTACAAATTTTATATGTTTCATGCAGTGAAACATATATATACGTTCTGAAACACAACTGGCTTCAATGTAATAGTTAGAACAACACATACTCCATATACTTAATATGTTAATAGATCAATTGTTTGTAACATCCTTTCAATATGGTATCAAGATAAAGAATTTTAACCGAGTCAGTGACAACTCCATTAATCTAATGTACTCCAGGAAGAGGAAAGAAGCTACCAACCGCAATGTGAAAGAATTACATATTGTAACTTGAATTCTTGTCACACATTACTATATATGCAGGCTCTTTAGGATGGGCGAATGGTTAGCCCAGACTTTTAGGTTACAGACCCATATAACCCAGACCTGAAATAGGTATATGACCTTATTAAGCCAGACACAGTATATATATATAATCTATGCATAGGACAATTTAATATTGTTGGTGTAAAACTTTAGATCCACACAGTTTTGAATTGGTAATTTGATACCAATATAGAGAAGGATATGTTGCTCGCAGCCACATGATTGCTGATTAAATATGATTACAAGCATTAGTGCATAGCAATGAGATTAAGGCAAATTCATTCTAGCATTTTTCTTCATAGATTATATATATTGTGTCTGGTTTAATAAGGTCATATACCTATTTCAGGTCTGGGTTATATGGGTCTGTAACCTAAAAGTCTGGGAAAACCACTCGCCAATCCTAAAGAACCTGTATATATAGTAATGTGTGACAAGAATTCAAGTTACAATATGTAATTCTTTTACATTGCGGTTGGTAGCTTCTTTCCTCTTCCTGGAGTACATTAGATTAATGGAGTTGTCACTGACTCGGTTAAAATTCTTTATCTTGATTCCATATTGAAAGGATGTTACAAACTATTGATCCATTAACATATTAAGTATATGGAGTATGTGTTGTTCTTACAATTACATTGCAGCCAGTAGCGCTGCAGAACGTTTATATATGTTTCACTGCATGAAATATATTAGATTTGTAACCAAATATAAGGAAATAATGTAAATGTAAATGTACATGTATTTATATAACGACTGTATGTCCTCGAACCTGCTCATTTTTCAATGAATTGATTGGATGAGATCTTTCAACACCGCTGCCCGTTTGAAAGGGTGCCACGCCATTTAAGGGGTCCCTGTGCATGGACCGTGCTAGCCCTAGATTTAAATCTCCGAAATAGCCACCATGAGATGCAGCTTATGCTCTAACCAACTTACCTATCTGGGCCCAGCAATGTAAATGGTATAAGATGAACATTGAACAATTTAGTATTATCAATGTTTATTAGAACCAGGCATTTCTAATTTGGTACATTATAAAAAAGAGAGCTTGCAGATTGTTAACTGTACAGCCAGATATTTCATGCATTAAATAGATATGTGTGTAGCAATGAGAATAATTCCGTGTTTATTCTAGCATACTGTTTCAACAATTTTATATAGGTCGGGCTTACAACGGCCATCTACCTATTTCAGGTCTGGGTAATAACAGCGAGTAACCTAAAAGTCTGGACTACCTATTTGCCCATCCTAAACAGCCTGTATATATAATTATATGTGTTACAAGTATACTTTAGTAGAATGTTAGTAGAATGTTAGTTGAATGCATGAATACACTTTCACTTTCGAAAATATTTGTATTAATACACCATTTAATTTGCAGTTCTATACAGCCATATTTTCTTGAACACTGATAATCAAGTTTATAACAAGATACCTATAGCACAGTTTTATATTATTTAAGAATGGTATTGCTATTCGTTCAGGTGAAAAGTATTTTATATACTATAGATATTGTTTAATATATCCACGTGAATATAGAAATAATTATTATGTTGCACATGCACTCACTTTCTATTTGTAATATTTATGTTAGTAATTATAATTATTATTATTATTATTACTACTATTGTATTTATTATTATTATTTCTGTTATCATTAATGCTACTACTACTACTACTACTACTACTACTACTACTACTACTACTACTACTACTACTACTACTACTACTACTACTACTACTACTACTACTATTACTACTACTACTACTACTACTACTACTACTACTACTACTACTGCTACTGCTACTACTACTACTACTACTACTACTACTACTACTACTACTACTACTACTACTACTGATACCACTACTACTACTACTATTACTACTATTACTACAGTACAACTACTACTATTATTAGGAATTGGTTGATAAAGAATATACTTACTTACTTACTTTTGCCAGCAATTAATGAGGATTAGCATCGTTTTTGATGTCATGATCATCGTTTGGAGGTTAATGATAAATAATATTTATTCTAATAAATCACAAAATTTCTTATACCTAGGATGTTATCTGTACTTGTATGTACTTCGCATGTTATCTCATGATGACATAGATATTTTATTGTTGTTGCATGTATTATAGAAAGTTAATGAGCATTATAAAAAATTATTCACACTAATAGTGCTAGCAATGGTCAATTAACGTTGTTTTTATATACCTATTTGATAAAATTTGACAAAATTGTGCTTCGAGCATTTTTATACATAATTCATAACATGTCTTGGTATGAAACTGTAAGCAACATGAGCTCAAGCAATACAACTGGAGAATTTTCAGAATATTTGACAAGCTCACATAAATTTAGTTCAACAATTTACTTCAATTTGAAAACAATTAAGATTTTTACACAATACTAAATTAGAGCAAACTAATTGCTTTACAGCCTTGTGAATGTCACTCCACAAAGAAAAGAGAGAGATTGTCACAAATCGTGTCCTTATACAATCGACCAACTGAAACATAACAGAATTGGGTTGTGGCACATTATAAATGCGTGTTTAATTATTGTTAGGCATAGGGCCTACCTATGATATTTTTAGCACATTATAATCATAATTTTGCTCATTCATTGCCAAGCAATTTTCCATGGCAGTGTCTGTAGAATTCTGCAGAACTCTGATGAAACTGTATTGTATTAACTCATATAAACCTATTCATTTAGGTAAACTGTATCCTCATAGTTTTATAATAGACTGTGTATATTTCTGCTGCTGAAAGATTTTTTGTCTGTATATTACGACGTCCTTGTAAATGCATGTGTTATATTATTGCGCCCTAGAAATGATTGTTAGAATTTGTTTCTGCCTGTACTGCTTTCAATGCCTTAGACTTATTGGCAATGTCACCTGTATTTTGTGCTTCCATTTTCATCCTTAACTTTTCTAGATTCTTAAGTCTGGCTGAACCCAGGCTTTTCTTACAGGACAGCTTGATATTCATTCATTCAAAGCTCAACAGTACCAGTTTTAAAATCTCAGCTGTGAGGCTCTCTCAACCATGCCCCAACTACGCACATGGTCTCGCATAACACTGAAATGATCCGATTGGTCTGGCTTCTTTCGGTCAGTAACCTAAAGGTCGGGGATACCATTGTGATAATCCGATACAACATGTATATATAATTTATACAGTTACATGTGCAGCAGGGCATAAATTACGTTCGACTGCGATGTGTTTTAATTGATTATATTGCAGTGTTCAAAAGTTTGTAAATTGTTTCATATACTGGGAAACAAATTTTATCTTTGTTTCGGAACCTATCTCTGTTACAATATTGCTGTAAAACGATTAATATAGTTCGAAGCGATCGTCATTAAATTCTTACCGAAAGTAAACAACGTCGCCATGACGTAATGGGAATACCGGCGCCATAAATAGAACAGCGCCGTAGGTCGTATCGCATTTACACTTTTCAGCTTTAACATCACTAGAAATTCTTATTCAAATAATCTTTCATGTTTTACAATTAAAACTAATTAATTATAATTAATTACATGAAATATATTGACGACTTTTAGTTGCGTTTCCAAGATATATCGTACGCCTCAATGATACACGGGAGGCAACAACCTCAGCCAATCAGACAGGCGGAAATTTTGTCGCCAGGTGGCTAAATATACAAAATTATTGTGACGAGTAGGCCAGACCAGGGCAGAAATCGCAGGCGACGCGGCAGATATTTCAATGGAGTTGGAGCGGTCTGGGTTATGTAAGTGACCGTCATACTCGATTACAAAAAGTGTTTTTGCATACGTTTCATAGTATTTTAAGGCATTTGAGCCCTATTGGGTAACCCCGACCGAACCCCGGTCGGGGTTACCCAAATCGGTCTGGTTTACACGGGTGATATTCCCATCATGTCTGGCTTATCGGTCTGTTATGAGAGTATATATATATATATATATATATATATATATATATATATATATATATATATATATATATATATATATATATATATATATATATATATATATATATATATATACTCTCATACCAGACCGATAAGCCAGACATGATGGGAATATCACCCGTGCGAACCAGACCGATTTGGGTAACCCAGACCGTTTTCGGTCTGGGTTACCCAATAGGGCTCAAATGCCTTAAAAAGCCTTGAAACGTATGCAAACACACTTTTGGTAATCCAGACCAGTCGAGTGTGACCCTCACTTAAATAGCCCCGACCGCTCCAAATGCATTGGAATACCTGCCGCGTCGACCGCAATTTCTGCCCTGGTCTGGCCTTTCCGTTACAACAATTTTGTATATTTAGCCATCTGGCGACAAAATTTCCGCTTCTCTGATTGGCTGAAGTTGTTGACTCCATGTTTCATCAAGACGTACGATATATCTTCGAAAGGTAACTAAAAGCCGTCGATACGGATAATATATCTTCTATAATTAATTATAATTAATTAGTTTAATTTTTTTAAACAGGATAGATTGTTTTGCATAAGAATTTCTAGCGATTTTTAAGCAGAAAACCGCAAACGCGATACGACCTACGGCTCTGTTCTATTTATGGCGATGGTATTCCCATTACGTCATTAATTATACGTTGTTTACATTCGGAAAGAATTTTGATCACGCTCGCTTCGAACTATATTAATCGTTTTACACCAATATTGTAACAGAGTAAGGTTCCAAAACAAAGACAAATTTTTTCCCCAGTATATGGAATAAATTTCAAACTTTGAACACGGCAATATAATAAATTAAAACACATCGCAGTCGAAAGTATTAATTTATGCCATGCTGCACATGTAACTGCATATATAAATATTTTATTTATTTTTACTTTATTCCAGATATTTCTATAGCGCCTCTCGTAGTCAACTACTACTACTTTTATATATATATAATATGTTGTATCGGTACACGATGGTATCCCAGATCAAAACGGAATATTGCAGTGTTAGGCCTATGCCACACCATAATTATATGTAGCTGGGGCATGGTCACAGTTTAGATTTTAAAAGGATACTATATAACTGCTTTGAATGATTGAATATCAAGCTGTCCTGCAAGAAAAGCATGGGTTCAGCCAGACTTATGAATCTAGAATGTTAGGGATGAAAGAGGAGGCAGAATATACAGTTGACCTTGCCAGTTAGTGTGAGACATCAATGCAAGCAGTAAAGGCAGAAACAAATTCTATTTCTATAGACAAACACATAGAAAAATGTCTGCTACGCAGCTGTATGATTCTTAATAATACTAATAACGACCATTACTAGGGCGCCATAACACAGTACATGCCGTTACAAGGGCGTCTTAATACACATAGTATAATCTGCAGCAGCAGAATTATACACTCTTAGTCTATAATAAAACTATAAGGATATAGAACTAAATGAATAGTTTTAGACGAGCTAAGACAATTCAGTTTCATCAGTATTCTGAAGAATTCGACCTACTTTGGCATGGAATATTGTTGGCAATGAATTGTGCATGCAATTATAATGTGCTACTGTAGCACATTATAATTGTATGCACTGCTACAAATACTATGGCCATGCCTAACAATTGTACATGCATTTATAATGTGACTCAAGAGAGTTCTATTAAGTTACAATTGGTCGATTGTATAAGGACATGCTGTGTGACAAACTCTAACTGAACAGCATATTTCTTTTTGGAGTAGCATTCACAAGGCTGTAAAGCAGTGATTTTGCTCTAATTTAGTATTGTGTAAAAATCTTAATTGTTTTCAACTCGAAGCAAATTGATGACATGAAATTCTTTGAGCTTGTCTAATATTCTGAAAAATATCCAGTGGTATTACTTGAGCTCATGTTGCTTATAGCATCATGTAAAGGTGTGTTATAAATTATGTACATAAAAATTCTGAAAGGACTACTGGATAAAAACTGGACACATGCAATACTGAGAGACACTTAAGAGCTTGTCTAATGTTCTGAAAAATGTCCAGTGGTATTGCTTGAGCTCATGTTGCTTATAGCATCATGTAAAGGTGTGTTATAAATTATGTACATAAAAATTCTGAAAGGACTACTGGATAAAAACTGGACACATGCAATACTGAGAGACACTTAAGAGCTTGTCTAATGTTCTGAAAAATGTCCAGTGGTATTGCTTGAGCTCATGTTGCTTACAGCATCATGTAAAGGTGTGTTATAAATTATGTACATAAAAATTCTGAAAGGACTACTGGATAAAAACTGGACACATGCAATACTGATAGACACTTAAGAGCTTGTCTAATGTTCTGAAAAATGTCCAGTGGTATTGCTTGAGCTCATGTTGCTTACAGCATCATGTAAAGGTGTGTTATAAATTATGTACATAAAAATTCTGAAAGGACTACTGGATAAAAACTGGACACATGCAATACTGAGAGACACTTAAGAGCTTGTCTAATGTTCTGAAAAATGTCCAGTGGTATTGCTTGAGCTCAAGTTGCTTACAGCATCATGTAAAGGTGTGTTATAAATTATGTACATAAAAATTCTGAAAGGACTACTGGATAAAAACTGGACACATGCAATACTGAGAGACACTTAAGAGCTTGTCTAATGTTCTGAAAAATGTCCAGTGGTATTGCTTGAGCTCATGTTGCTTACAGCATCATGTAAAGGTGTGTTATAAATTATGTACATAAAAATTCTGAAAGTACTACGGGATAAAAACTCGACACATGCAATACTGAGAGAAACTTAAGAGCTTGTCTAATGTTCTGAAAAATGTCCAGTGGTATTGCTTGAGCTCATGTTGCTTATAGCATCATGTAAAGGTGTGCTATAAATTATGTACATAAAAATTCTGAAAGGACTACGGGATAAAAACTCGACACATGCAATACTGAGAGAAACTTAAAGCGATATTTAATTTTTTGTAGTCTTTTCTCAACACAAGTCAAAGATAAAGATATTCATGTTAGTTACTGACAATTCCTTGAATTTGACTAAGTCTAGGATCAGAAAGGAAGTGACCAATTGTGACTTAATAGAAATTCCTAGTGCAACAAGTATACTTCTTACACATATAATTGTATATACAGGCTGTTTAGGATGGGTCAATGGGTAGTCCAGACTTTTAGGTTTATGACTGTTATTACCCAGACCTGATATAGGTAGATGGCCGTTGTAAGCCCGACCTATATAAATTTTATGAAGCAGTATGCTAGAATAAACTTGAAATTATTCCCATTGCTACACACTTATATCTATTTAGTGTATCAACTTTTTGGCTGTGCAGTTAACAATTTGCAAGCTCTCTTTTTATATAATGCACTGAATTAGAGAATTCCTGGGTCTCAAAGAACATTGATAATACTAAATTGTTCAATGTTTATCTTATACCATTTATATTAATTTTGAGTTCTTGGTTTTAATTTTAATTATTGGTTGAGCTTGCATTTTTAAAACTGATGGCAAAGGCATTGGCAAGTTTACTGGATTCAGTAAAGCCACCACCACCAACAGAGAAAGTTTGTGTTTATTTTAAACTTGCTTTCCTGTGTTTTTCAGAATGCAGTAGAAGATAATTTTGCAAGTCATTGGAGATGTGCTTATCCTCTGCTGCTTGCGTGTTTCTCCTAGCAACCTATATTGAGCCTTTGCATATCTTTTGGCTTCATATATTGGTCTTTGCCTGGGCCTACCAACTGTTTCATCATGGACTGCTATAGACTTTGTGCTTGAGATCAGTGAGTTGATCATCCCAGTAATGTTTAGAGTAAAGAGCAGAAGTCAGGAGGCAGTGCTTGTGTGCAGCCCAACACAATTCCTAAACTATTTTGTATTGAACGCATTTATATCATTACCACATTCACAGGTGCAACCCACTGCACAGTTTGTGCACATATTAAGGTAACTGATATCAGATAGATACACATTTGTAGCATGATAGTATGAGATAAGGTCAGCTTTATCCTATCTCAACCATTTCTGCCTATGTTTTACGAGCATTGCCTATCACAGTCACTTTTTAAACCGGTAGGCAGTCAGAAAGGTGTAGCACCAGTGGTAGGTGATCTTAGAGATTTATAACTCTATCTAGGATAACACCTAGGATTACTCCACCTTATTCGACAAGGCATCACTCATGAAAAAGTTAACACTGAATGGTGTAGAATTGTGAGAACCAGATACGCATGTGACTCAGTGGGGCATACAACCCTGTTGTCACACAGCATCAGATTGGCAGTCTTAATAAAGTCATTAAAAGTTTGATAGTGGGATTGTTCTTTAAAAACTTCAACATTAACATTTCAAAGCATGATATTGCTAACCAAGTTTTCACTTTGAATAATACTGATAATTCAAACATGTTTTGACATCAGTCATCCTAAGGACAATTTTTGTACACGAAAATACACATTTATAAATACACTGTCTGCAATAGTTAAACTATAATATTTTGTTATAGATGGTATTAGACTTACCTAGAACAATTTAGTATTTTTGGCGTACCTTGAGATCTACGCAGTTTTGAATTGGTACCTTGATACCAATATAAAGAAAGTTATGTTCCTCACGGCCATATGACTGCTACACAAAACAGGCATTAGTGCATTGCAATGAGATTAAGGCAAAATTCATTCTGGCGTTTTTTCTTCTTCATAGATTGTATATATGCGTCTGGCTTAATAAGGTCTTCTACCTATTTCAGGTCTGGGTTATATCGGTCTGTAACCTATAATGTCTGGACTAACCATTCACCCATCCTAAAGAGCCTATATATATATATATACTAATGTGTCTTAAAAAATTCTAGTTACAATGGGTAATTCTGTTACATTGCGGTTGGTAGCTTCTTTCCTCTTCTTGGAGTACATAAGATTAATGGAGTTGTCACTGCCTTGGTTAAAACATTTTATCTTGACATCATATTACAAGAATGCCCTCAAACTATTGATATATTGACATATTACATATTGCATGAGAGTATGTGTTGTTCTAACTATAACATTGCAGCCAGTAGTGCTTCAGAACGTTTATATATGTTTCGCTGCATTTAAACATGTTAAACTTGTAACCAAACATAAGTAAATAATGTAAATGGTATAAGATGAGAATAGAGCAGTTTAGTATTATCATTGTTCCTTGAGACCCAGCCAATTTCTAATTCAGTATATTATATAAATAAGAGATTTTGCAAATTGTTAACTGCACAGCCAAATATTTGATACACTAAGTTGATATAATAGTGTAGCAATGGGAATAATTCTAAGTTCTAATTCTAGCATATTGCTTCATAAATTTTATATTGGTCGGGCTTACAACGGCCATCTACCTATTTCAGGTCTGGGTAATAACAGTCAGTAACCTAAAAGTCTGGACTACCCATTGACCCATCCTAAACAGTCTGTATATACAATTATATGGGTTACAAGTGTACTTGTCACACTAGGGATTTCTATTAAGTTACAATTGTCACTTCCTTTCTGATCCTAGATCCTTGAGATCTACGCAGTTTTGAATTGGTACCTTGATACCAATATAAAGAAAGTTATGTTCCTCACGGCCATATGACTGCTACACAAAACAGGCATTATTGCATTGCAATGAGATTAAGGCAAAATTCATTCTAGCGTTTTTCTTCTTCATAGATTGTATATATGCGTCTGGCTTAATAAGGTCTTCTACCTATTTCAGGTCTGGGTTATATCGGTCTGTAACCTATAATGTCTGGACTAACCATTCACCCATCCTGAAGAGCCTATTTATATATATATATATACTAATGTGTCTTAAAAAATTCTAGTTACAATAGGTAATTCTGTAACATTGCGGTTGGTAGCTTCTTTCCTCTTCTCGGAGTACATAAGATTAATGGAGTTGTCACTGCCTTGGTTAAAACATTTTATCTTGACATCATATTACAAGAATGCCCTCAAACTATAGATATATTGACATATTACATATTGCACGAGAGTATGTGTTGTTCTAACTATAACATTGCAGCCAGTAGTGCTTCAGAACGTTTATATATGTTTCACTGCATTTAAACATGTTAAACTTGTAACCAAACATAAGTAAATAATTTATTTATTTTAATAATTAAAACAATAATTTAGTTATTTTAATTTAATTTAAGTGTTTTGAACTGTTTTCAGTGTTTATTGATACCCCTCCCAACCCCCAACCCCGTTTTTCTCGTGATTTTAGCCCGCCCATAATTGTTGCGTACCGGCACCTATTGTTCCGTTCCGGAACCTTTTTTTCTAGAAAAAAAAGCACTGGATATAAGTATAGCGATTAGAAGAATTCCAAGTTTATTCTAGCATATATTACTTCGTATATTTTATATAGGTCGGGCTTACAACAGCCATATACCTATTTTAGGTCTGGGTAATAACGGTCTGTAACCTAAAAGTCTGGATTACCCATTTACCCATCCTAAACAACATGTATATATAGTAATATATAGTAATGTGTATTAGAAGAATTCTAATTACACTAGGTAACTCTGTTACATTGTGGTTGGTAGCATCGTTCCTCTTCCTGTAGTACATAAAATTCATGGAATTGTCTCTAACTTGGTTAAATTCTTCATCATGTCACCATATTGACAGAATGCTACAAACTGTTGATATATTGACATATTAAATACACGAGTATGTGTAGTTCTAACTATTACATTGCAGTCAGTAGTGCTTCAGAACCTTGATATGTGTTTCACTGCATGTAATATGCTAAAGATTTAACCAGAAGTAAAGAATGTAAACGGTATAAGACTAACATTGAACTATAATTGTTCAGTGTTCATCCTATATCATTTAATTATGAACTCACGTTTGGTTACATTTTAAAGAAGTTACTTCAGAATTATCAATGCTCTTTGAGACCGAAGCATTCTCTAATTTGGTACATAATACAAAAGGAGAGCAAATTGTTAACTGCATAGCCAAATGTTTTATGCAATAAATAGATATGAGTACAGCAATGAGAACAATTCCAAGTTTATTCTAGCATACATTACTTCATATATTTTATATAGGTCGGGCTTACAACAGCCATAAACCTATTTCAGGTCTGGGTAATAACGGTCTGTAACCTAAAAGTCTGGATTACCCATTTACCCATCCTAAACAACATGTATATATAGTAATATATAGTAATGTGTGTTAGAAGAATTCTAATTACACTAGGTAGCCTAATTCTATTACATTGTGGTTGGTAGCATCTTTCCTCTTCCTGTAGCACATAAAATTCATGGAATTGTCTCTAACTTGGTTAAATTCTTCATCATGTCACCATATTGACAGAAATGCTACAAACTGTTGATATATTGACATATTAAATAAACGAGTATGTGTAGTTCTAACTATTACATTGCAGTCAGTAGTGGTTGGTAGCATCGTTCCTCTTCCTGTAGTACATAAAATTCATGGAATTGTCTCTAACTTGGTTAAATTCTTCATCATGTCACCATATTGACAGAATGCTACAAACTGTTGATATATTGACATATTAAATACACGAGTATGCATTCTCTAATTTGGTACATAATACAAAATGAGAGAATATTGTTAATTGCACAGCTAAATGTTTGATGCATTACAGTATGAGTATTGCATGAGTATAGCAATGAGTATATATACAATTATGCGTGTTACAGATATACTTGATACACTACCGGATTTCTGTTATGGTACAATTGGTCACTTCCTTTCTGAATAATTATATACTTCATGAAAGTCGAGGAATTGTCACTACCCTATCTGAAGGTCTTCATCGTTGACTTGTGTTCTGAGAAGAACATGATTTCATGATTTTGTGATTACAAACAATTATGCATTGTTTTAGGTTTCTCTGAGTATTGCATTCGTACGGTTTTTATTCAGTAGTGCTTTCACAATTTTTATATACATAAGGGGCTCTCCATAAATGACGTCACGTCCCAAGTGCGGGAGGTGGTTAGACTTGTCTGACGCTATGCATGAACTTCTATGCTTAATGTATATAGAAGTTCATGCGAAATGTGACGAGAAGGGAATCGGGGTGAATTTTGTGCCAAAATAGTGTGACTTCATTTATTGACGAGCCATAACTCGTTACATGCTTTCAAGGGAAGCTGTAAGCAACATGAGCTAAAGCAATACAACTGGAGAATTCTAAGAATATTAGACAAGCTCAAACAAGTTTGTGTCCTAAGTTTACTTCGAGTTTAAAACAATTTACTTTTACGCTGTAGGCCCTACTAAATTAGAGCAAACTCATTGCTTTACAGCCTTGTGAATGTTTCCCCACAAAAAAATACGCTTCTCAGTCAGATATTGCCACAAAGCTTGTACAACCATACACCTTTCCAACTGCAAGGCTACCCACGTAATAATTAATCAAAATGTAATATTATAGGCCCTAGCGCCCCTTCAAGATACCTACTCCGAAGCGTAGGCCTATATTGGATTCACGGAATTCTCATCCCTCGTCTGAAGTATCAAACAATTCCTAGATCTGTCAGATAGTTTAGTAATCAACAACTTTTTCGATTTATATTACAGTACAGTACGCAATAGTAAAAGGAATTATAATAATATTATGCTGTAGCTTTCTTGATGGAAAATGCAGTAAATGTCAATGTACAACTGTACACGTTTTCCAATGTCGAGTTGTCTTCCAATGTCGACCGTATTATTTATACTGTGGTATGGCCTTGACCATGCTCAGACTAGCTCAGTAGTAAATGAAGTAAAAGCATTTATTAAATACTGTAAGCTAGAAGTTGCTAGGTAATGCCAATAACAAAAGTTAAAGTAAAAGCATATTTATATGAAGAAACTGGTTCCTGTGACTTCGTTGCTTAAGCATTTAGAATAAGGAATATTGCGATTGTGATGATTGACGGCGGATAAATTCTGTGTACCCGGGATAATATATTGTGGCTTATTGACACCTCATGGGAAGCGAGACGAGAAAGTCATTTTGGCGCAAAAAGTACATTAAAGCGTGTGAAAACAAGTCAAAGTAAAAGTTTCGATCATTTTTGTTAAGTAAAGATTGCTTTGAGGAGGAATAAAAGCCGATTATTTTCGTTTGCGGACGATTATCTTGATCCCGAGAGTTAACTTCGTCGTCCTCTTCAACGCCGCTCAGAAAAGCTTCGGTATGCGTTTCTTAACAAAACTCGATTGCATGGTCACTGGTTTACGATTTGAGCCCCGCAAAACTTGTCTGATTATACTTTGTGTATATATATATATATATTAAACTGCAATTTAAGAGCCAAAATCAGCTAAGATCCCAAATTATTTTTTACTGGGTTCTGCCAAATTGTCCGATTACACCTTGTGAATTAAACTGAATGTTTAGAGGAAAAGTAGTGAACCCCCAACATTCTGATCATGGATTATGCGTGCCTGACAACAGCAATGCAACTGAAGTAATTAAGTTGCAATGGTTTCCTTCATATTATGAAGCAAGGAATCAGCCTCACATTTTCTGAATTAAAATTTTGTAGAGAATGTTTTCTCGAGGAAAATTAATGGTTGAAACTGCACTTAAAAGAGCTAGAGAAAAAGAGAGCCAAATGAAGATGACAGGGACCACGTCCTGGGTTACAGAGCAGGTTAGGTGATTGATGTCATTTAGAAATGTACAAGAAACATTTTGCCATGCATATTTGATAATGTTTACCTTTCTTTCATATGATAATTCAAACGATTTTTTTTTCTTTCTTTGGAGAGTTAAGGTTTGACATTTCTACAAAGACCTAAAGGGCTCAAAACCTTTCTTTAGAGGCTTGAAGTCTGTGTTTAAATAATTTGATTTGAAATTTTATTTGGGACTATAGTACAATGAATTTATACAATGATAGTAGTAGGCATCCACGTATAATACATCTAGTTTTTTTATAGAAAGTGAAAGTTAGCACTTTTGCCAGGCATACTGTTGATTTGTAAACCAAACAGATCATATAGTGCATCTTAAGAACTCTGTATAGGACGTGTGATTCATTTACAGTAAATTTTATTCAGCAGTGTTGCAGGTAACAACTGAACTTATCAGCCCAGATTTTTAGGGATAAAATCTTGTTAGAAGAGACAGGTATTTCCCTGAAGCATTCATAGAGGGAACAGTTGTAGATCATAAAGTTGATTTAACAAGTTAAGCCATGTAGATTGTAGTTGTTTGTGTCTTTTTTTGAATAGAACTATTTTCCATCAGCATCAGATCTGTCAGTAAGATCAGATCGTACTATTATACAGTCATCATCACCTGAGAAATCGGAATTTTCTTCAGAGTTTCCAAGAGTTCAGAAACGTTAGTAGAATAAATGAAATACACTTTTATTTCCTAAAATATTTGTATTAATCCACTATTTAATTTGCAGCATAAAATAGCACAGTTTGATAACTGAAGTGATGTAAGAATGGGCTTGCTGTTCGTTTGATTGAAAAGTATTTTATATACTTGTAGATACTGCTTAATATATGCATGTGAATATAGAAAAAACTATTATGTGTGCAAAACTGCATGCATATGCCTTCGATTTGTAATTGTGCATAACTAACTTACATTGGTAACTCTGCTGTTGTTTTAGTCATTGTAAGTATTGAATAATCATTAAGTAATGTCGAGTACTCGCAAGTCCATGTATGCCAGTGGGTTTTTTAAATGTACTGCAAAGCACGAACAACTGAAGCAAAATGATGTTCTTTCAAAGTAGTACTGTGTCTGATAGTGTGCCTGTGACTGTGAGTGGATAGGCTACTGATGGTAGTGAGCCGAAAATATGTCAGCAGATCGATTACACTGGTCAACAATTTTTAAAAGAAATTTTGTATCTTTGATTTTCTTGCTTTTTTTCTATGTGTATCAATGCTGTGACTACAGAAATGTGTTTAAAAAAAATTAATTAGCTCTACTATTGAAAATATTTGCAAAGATGGTTTTTCTTATATTTCGCAAAGTTCGAAACCTAAATTGACATTATTGAAACAGAACATTGGTAGAAATTTTATAAAGACACTTCTAAGTACCTGTAGAATAGTTTTTTGTATTCATAAAGTATATAATATTATTTGGGTGAAACATAATTCCTCTGCATTAGACCGTTCTTTTTTTCTTTGCCTGTCGCTTGTACTCTACATCTGGGGCATCTCTCACCACAGTCCAGCAGTAGTCTGCTAACATCGCAGGACTCCATTTTCCCTGATACCTGTTTTCCATCGTCGATATGTCCTGATGGAAACGTTCACCATGTTCATCGCTAACTGCACCACAGTTATCAGGGAAAAAGTCCAAATGAGATTGCAGAAAGTGAATTTTCAATGACATGTTGCAGCCTAATTTCTGGTAGGCTAAGAGAAGCTTTCGACAGAGTAGACTGGAGAAAGCTAATGGGAATACTGAGAAGAAAAGGGGTGGATTGGAGAGAAAGAAGATTGATAGGTAATCTATACATGGGACAAAGAGTGAAAATAAGAGTTGGTGGATAGTACTCAGAACCAGGAAAAATAGGAAGAGGGGTAAGACAAGGATGCCCACTGTCACCAATCCTATTCAACATCAATGTAGAAGAGATCATAAGAGAAACGCTAGAGGATATGGAGGAGGGGATAAAGGTAGGAGGATAAAGGGTGAAGGCATTGAGATTTGCAGATGACCAGGCGATGCTGGCAACTAGCCAGGAGGGCTTACAAAGGATGATGGATCGTCTAAATACGGTATCGCTGGAATATGAAATGAAAATAAACGTAAAGAAGACAAAGGTAATGAAGATAAGCAAGAGAAGCGGTATAACACCACAAACAATAAAGATCACACTAAACGGAGAAGAAATAGAACAGGTGGAGAAGTTTTGCTATCTAGGAAGTGTGATCACAGACGATGCAAGATGCCACGAGGAAATGAAAAGAAGAATATCCATGGGAAAAGATACATTTTATAAAAGAGGAGAGCTGATGAGAGGAAGCTTAAGCAAGAAACTAAAGAAGAGAATGGTGAAGACACTGGTGTGGAGTATTGTTCTGTACGGCTCCGAGACATGGACAATGAGGAAGGACGACATAAAAAGATTGGAGGCCTTCGAGATGTGGGTGTGGCGCAGAATGGAGAGAGTTAGCTGGGTGGAACGGAGGATGAACGCGGAAATCCTGCAAATGGTAGAAGAACAAAGATCACTCATAAGTAGGCTACTATACGCGGACGACAAAGGAAATGGATCGGGCACATCCTAAGGAGTGAGACACTGCTAAGAGACATCATGGAGGGAAGGATGGAGGGGAGAAAGACGCGAGGAAGACCGAGGGCAATGCTGCTAGACTGGATGATGACAAAAGAAGAAGGATACAGTGGACTGAATAGAAGAGCACAAGACAGAGAACGATGGCGTCATTGGTCATACGAACCTGCCGGTGGGCAGAGAACATAAAGACAAAGAAGAAGAGACGTCTCGTCACCAGTTCTTTATAGTTATCTGCTTTCTTGTTTCCCAGGAAATTTTCAACCACAAGTTCGAATGATTTCCAGGCATTCTTCTCAAAACTACGGAGGATCTGATGAAAATGTTCATCTTTCAGAAGTGCACGTATCTGTGGACCAATAAACACACCTTCCTTTATTTTGGCCTCACTCAGTCTTGGGAATTTCTCTTTCAGGTACTTGAAAGCCTCACCATCTCGGTTCATTGCCTTCACAAAATTCTTTACAAGTCCCAACTTTATATGTAATGGTGGTAACAAAACCTTCTTGGGGTCCACTAGTGGGCTGTGCTGCACACTTTTAGTTCCTGGATCCAGAGACTTCCGTGACGGCCATACTTTTCTTTTATAGTGGTCAGACCGTGCTCTACTAAAACTAAAACTTACTGTATCATAAAAACTAGAGCTAAACAGCATTTCTTAATGTCATATCCTTTTTCAGCACAGCAAAAGTAGTTATAATTGACTAATTTCATCACCGATACATTTTGGCTGTTGACCAGTGTTATTTGACGAAGTTGACGATGATGCGCAAATTAGTTTGAGTTCTAAGGACAAAGTACATGAAAATAATTTGACAATGCATTTACTGACTTTTGCACTGAGCTGTTGCTCTAAAGTGATGCAAAATATCTTTCATTTTGTGATTTGTTATTAAGTTCTTTGACTGAGGCTGTCAAAGACATCGATAACATCAAAAATCAGAATTAACTATTTGGACTAAATTAATGAATTACACCTCAAGGACCTCTGATTAGAGACCTTGAAGGGGTTCTATGCATATCTCGATTGATTAATTGATTGATTGATTGATTGATTGATTGATTGATTGATTGATTGATTGATTGATTGATTGATTGATTGATTGATATACAGTATTTTTGTCTTATAGAAACTGAGTTGCTGAAACCATCACCACTTTCAATGACTCTCACATCAAATGACCCGGTATATCTTCTGACTAATGATCTGAAGCAAGGACCCACGATGGGTAGTGTTTTGACTAATGATCTGAAGCAAGGACCCACAGTGAGTAGTCTTTTGACTAATGATCTGAAGCAAGGACCCACAGTGAGTAGTGTTTTGACTAATGATCTGAAGCAAGAACCCACAATGAGTAGTGTTTTGACTAAGGATCTGAAGCATATACCCACGATGAGTAGTGTTCTGACTAACGATCTGAAGCAAAGACCAACGATGACTAGTGTTCTGACTAAAGAGCCCAAGCAAGCACCCACGATGGGTAGTGTTTTGACTAATGATCTGAAGCAAAGACCCACGATGAGTAGTGTTCTGACTAAAGAGCCCAAGCAAGCACCCACGATGGGCAGTGTTTTGACTAATGATCTGAAGCAAAGACCCACGATGAGTAGTGTTCTGACTAAAGAGCCCAAGCAAGCACCCACGATGGGTAGTGTTTTGACTAATGATCTGAAGCAAAGACCCACGATGAGTAGTGTTCTGACTAAAGAGCCCAAGCAAGCACCCACGATGGGTAGTGTTTTGACTAATGATCTGAAGCAAAGACCCACAATGAGTAGTGTTTTGACTAATGATCTGAAGCAAGGACCCACAGTGAGTAGTCTTTTGACTAATGATCTGAAGCAAGGACCCACAGTGAGTAGTGTTTTGACTAATGATCTGAAGCAAGAACCCACAATGAGTAGTGTTTTGACTAAGGATCTGAAGCATATACCCACGATGAGTAGTGTTCTGACTAACGATCTGAAGCAAAGACCAACGATGACTAGTGTTCTGACTAAAGAGCCCAAGCAAGCACCCACGATGGGTAGTGTTTTGACTAATGATCTGAAGCAAAGACCCACGATGAGTAGTGTTCTGACTAAAGAGCCTAAGCAAGCACCCACGATGGGCAGTGTTTTGACTAATGATCTGAAGCAAAGACCCACGATGAGTAGTGTTCTGACTAAAGAGCCCAAGCAAGCACCCACGATGGGTAGTGTTTTGACTAATGATCTGAAGCAAAGACCCACGATGAGTAGTGTTCTGACTAAAGAGCCCAAGCAAGCACCCACGATAGGCAGTGTTTTGACTAATGATCTGAAGCAAAGACCCACGATGAGTAGTGTTCTGACTAATGATACCGAGAAAGGACTAAGGATGACAAGTGCACATCTCGAACAACCGAGTGACAGTGATTTATCAGTCGCTGAAGATGATGAGGACTGCAATACAGAAACACCAGAGGACATTAATTGTAATGGTGAGTTCAGCTTGAAGTTTATTGATAACTAATATTATTAACCATTTGTTTAAACAATGATAAGCCACTTCTGCACTCAAATTATGACAAGTATTGCCACATATTGTGAACTAACAGATATGTTGGTCTGCTGTAAGGTCAGTGTACGTCTGTTCTGAATCTGTTAAAAGGTCCCAACCTTTGGAACAATTTGCATTAAACTTAAAAATATGTGATGCCATTGATCAAGTAATAAAAATATTTCATACTATATTAGGTGTAAATAAAAACCGAAAATATATTGTATTTTTTAACATTATTGTATTATAAATGGGTAAATTGATTGCTGCAATTGTAGTCTTGCGTTTGTAATGTTTTTCATTAAGTACCATTTTTATCGGGAGTAACTCACAGGAAAACCTGTAGTAGCTTGGGTAAATTTGAAGAAGGTTCCCAATTGGAGCAAGAAGCAAAAGCATAGCTGAAGAGGAGAAAAATCGTCTAGCCTTCCTGTAGCCCAGTATGGTTGGGTACCAGAGGCATGCAGGAGTCGGAGAATGAAATTGTGGACTGGACGTTTAATTCAGAACCTGCAGACAGAGACAGTTTGGAGCTAGTCCGGACTTTGAGCTTCTAGCTGCTTCCGGAATAATGTTCTTTGTTGGCTGGGAAGACGAACGTTTGTAGCGTCTACTAGGACATCTTTTCTTTTGACTATGACTTTTATGAGAAGTTTTTTTAGGTGATGTTCCTCTTCGTTTGAAACAGTATGATAACAAAAGGTTTTGACAGTTATGACACTAGTAAAGTGTATTTGTAAATTCAAGCATATATAGTCTGTAAACAAAACCACTTTCTTTTAAATTGTACAGTGCTCTTTAAGTCTCACAAGGGCGCTCTGGCACGGGTACTTAGGAATTTCTGTATTTGTGATATGTCATAGTCAGATACATGGATTCATTCATACATACATACATACATTGTCTCATATATATACACACACACATACACAGAAGATTTTGTTATTGTGTGTTTGCAAATACAGTTGTTCTGAAGTGTGAGAATGATTCAAAGGGGAAAAACAGAAAACTGCCATGTAAGCTTTGCCAAGTCTTCTGTTATCAGATGCTTAGACATCTGAAACGTCAGCACAGTGATGACCCAGAGGTAGCTGCAGCTTTGGCAAAGCCTGGTGAAAGGAAGAAACTTAAAAGACTTATAAATCTGGGAATTTTCAACCACAATACAACTGTCTTGCAAGCGAAGAAAGGAGTTTTCATTGTTGGGAGAAGCTCACCAATTCAACATAATGTGAAGGATTATTTGCCTTGCCAGTATTGTTTCATTTTTTTCCTTAGGGATGAACTGTGGAGACACAGTACAAAATGTGCATTAAAAGACATTTCGGAAACAAGTGAAACCGTACAACTAGACAGTCACATGCTGTTACTTGGGGCACTGGCTGCAGAAGAAAGTGGAATAGACAAAATACTTCTTGAGCAGGTGATTGATTCAAGGATGAGAAAGGACAGATTAACAAGAGAAGCCAAGTGTGATGTTTTGATAACGCACTTTGGATCCAGTCTACTTCAGAGGTTGGGGCCAAAGCGAGCTAATGATATCGCTCAGAGAATGCGACAGTTGGCTCGTCTTCGTATACAACTCGTGAAGATAAAAAATGAACCAAATGTTAAAATCAGTGACTTCTTGTCTGGTCCTGGATTTGACAATATCATCAAGGCCATTGAAGTCGAATGTGAGTTTTACTTAGATGGAAATGGCAGGCGTCTGTACAGAAATCATTCACTAGCATTGAAACTTGGCCATTCATTACACAAGTGTGCACAGCTGAAGAGAGGAATGTGCATACGATCAGGGGACACAGCTTCACTGAAAGATGCTGAAGATTTCCTTGCCCTTCACAATTCAGAATTCACAGACCGAGTTTCATCTCCAGCACTTGCAGCACAAAGGTTAAAAAGCAATACATTGCGAGAGTTTCCAGATGAAGCAGATTTACAAAAGCTGAAACTTTACCAGCTGCAAATGATTGAAGAATTAGTCTCTGCAATTGAAGAGAACAATTCTGTGTGGCGTGAACTAGCTGAGATAACTCTCAGCCGTCTTATTGTCTTTAATGGTAGAAGAGGAAGTGAGGTTTCGCAACTTCTGATGTCAGACTACTTGAACAAGGAGGCTTCTGTCATCAATAAAAGTATGACTGACAGTATGAGCGAAGTTGAGAGGCAGCTTACAGCCAGGTATGCAACAACAAACATCCATTTTATTCCAAATTACTGTTGCCAGTTGATAGATATTGATAGTTGTTCCTTTTTATTTATTAGACTTTTGTGCAGGTCTTTATAAGAGAGGCTTTGCAAATGCTCTATGACAATTGCTATAAATTGCTGTTTCATGGTGCTTCCTTCAAAATTTATGTGGCACAGTAATTCGAGTGCTTGCCTTGTAGCATAGTGCCTATATTTAAATGCCCTGTGCTGATTAAATGGTATTGTAATGTATTCGGGCAGTTATAAAGCACTTCTAACGGCAGAGCCATGTATCAAATGAGCCATGTATCAATGAGGCATGTATCAAATTATCATTGTATCAATTTGACTTGGTCCAGATTACTGTTTAATCTCCTCTTGAATTGAGTTAGTGTATTTCTAGTGGGCTGACTCCAAATTTCAGATCCATGGTTTGTGTTTGTTAAGAGCCATCATCGATAAATGTCTTCTTTTTTTTACAGTAGTCTGCACTATCTCATTTGTTTCTTAAGTCTTTTTGTACTAATAGTCTGGAGACTTGCTCATGAAATGTTTGTAAAGAAACTATTTCAATGTTTGCAAATGAAGTTTTCTGTTTGCTTTGTTCATTCCAGGATGGAAATGATTTCTGTTCCTGGAAAAAGAACACGCCCAGTTCCAATCTTGCTAACAGATGATATGTCAAAAGCGATGGCAGTCTTGGCACGAAAAAGAGAAGAAGTTGAAGTTCCAAAAGATAATGTGTATTTTTTTGCGATTCCAAAGACAATGACTCACATAGGATATTATTCTGTTCTACAGAAAATAGCAGCTTCTGCTGGACTGCGACAGCCTCGTCTCCTCACAACAACCAGAATGAGAAAACATGTAGCTACAATGGCTCAGGTATTCACTGCTTTCTTTTGTGTTAAATTTGAAAAGACAGTATTTCTTGCTTTATTTTTGTCTTGCTGGAAGTTTATCTATACTTGCATTCAAACAACATGTTAAAAAATGATATCGAGATGAAATGTTTTCATGAATTAGTAAACTTTGAAAATGTTAACTAACATACATGACAGGGCCATGATTTGGTGGAGGCAAAATAAGAAATGAACTCAGAAGTATGAACAACTCCTGTTTTAACTGCTTATTAGTAATAGCAGGCCAATTCATTTAAAATACTTGTTTACAAGCATGAATTTAAAGACTTCTTTATATCAACTACTTTATCGTATTTACTTATTCTTATTATTCAGTTGATCGAGATGCTGCCTGGAGAGCTGGAGTGGTTGTCAAATCACTTGGGACATAACATAGACATCCACAAATCCGCATATCGCCTTCACACACCTGCCATTGAGATAACTAAAGTTGGGAGAATACTTATGGCTCTGGATTCATTGGAAATGACCTCATTCAAAGGAAAGAAGTTGGATTCACTTCCAGTGGAAGGTTTGTTAGTGACTTAGTTTTCATTTGAAGTCTATCTAACCATCTTTCAAGAGTAAGACTCTGCTTTTAATACAGGTGTGCAGTCCCCAGCAAAGAAATAAATCAAATAGAGTAGAATAATTTGATTGCAGTTTTTAGCTGTTGCATTTTAATTATCTCAGTTGTAAAATTTGTTTAGCAATGCACTAAATGTGAAATTAGTTGCAGTAATTTGTGGAAAAGTCGTTTGTGTGGCAGTCCAACTATTGCGGGTCTGCTGAGCGGACTCCAAGTAACAACCATGGAAACGTCTTCAGATTCAGATTTACTAATGTTATTTGCTTAACAGATGCCATAAATAAAATATATTGAAAAGAAACTTCTTGTAAAAACTAGTTTGACTGTGATGAACTGTTGTTATACAAGCATTGTATTTATATATTCCAGAGCCTAACAGATGTTCTGTCAGTGAAGACAATCTCAAGTCTGTGAACGAACCACGAAAATCAAAGTTGCCACGCATCGAATCTGATGAAGAGAGCAATTCAAAATCAGAAAGCGAGTTAATGACCATACAATCTGTGACCCTAGAAAGGAACTCTGCACTACTGGGTGTCGAATCAGCTGAAAAAGAAAAGGGTGCAAGTGGAAGAAAAGGCAAAACAGTGCAACAACCCGTTAAAACTTTAAGAGCAGAAAGAGAAGTTCCGCTGAAAAAAGCACACATTCAAAAACATTGGAGAGCAGAAACAGAAGATCCTTTGAAAAAAGCACACATTCAAAAACATTGGAGAGCAGAAACAGAAGATCCTCTGAAAAAAGCACACATTCAAAAACATTGTAGAGCAGAAACAGAAGATCCTCTGAAAAAAGCACACATTCAAAAACATTGTAGAGCAGAAACAGAAGATCCTCTGAAAAAAGCACACATTCAAAATCATTGGAGAGCAGAAACAGAAGATCCTCTGAAAAAGCACACATTCAAAAACATTGTAGAGCAGAAACAGAAGATCCTCTGAAAAAAGCACACATTCAAAAACATTGGAGAGCAGAAACAGAAGATCCTTTGAAAAAAGCACATATTCAACATCAAGCATCTAGTATGTACATTTTTACCAATAATGGCATTGGTTTTGTGATGATAGCAATGTCATGGATGATGATAATCATGATGATTATGGTGATGTTAATAAGGATAAAGAATACCCTTTTCATTGTTAGCATAGTATATACTTTCTAATTGTGCTTAGAAGATGTTTGTACAGCAAATTGTGATAAACAATTGGTTAATTAAGAATATACTTGCTTCTGTAAGCACTTAATGACATTAGCATCATTTTTAAGGTCATGGTCATCTTTAGAGGCTAAATAATAAATATAATATATCACCAAGTTTTATATATTTGGGATGTTTTCTGTAATTGTGTGTACTTAGCATGTTATCTCAAGAGGACATAAATATTTTATTATTGTTTCATGTATTATAGAAAATTATTCTTTGTAATAGTTCTGGCAATAGCCTAGTACCATTGTTTTATATACCTAGTTGATATGATCCAATCCCTCAGGCAAAATGTCACTAAACAATTATGTTTTAAGCCAAAGGTTAGAGTGCAGAGGGAGAATACAATTATTATTTGTATTGGTTATATCAGGAGCTGAAGTTGTACCACCTTTAATGTGTTGTGTAATATTTCTGATAGAAAATTAGAGATTCAAAATCTAAAATGCAGGGGTATCAAAGCTTGTAACCTTATTGAGCCTGTAGGTATCCCACTTCACCCTTCATAGTATAGCAAGTTGTTTTGCTTTCTGATTTACAGGGAGAAACAATGCTTGGAGTGAGGATGAGCTGAAGATCATCAGGCGTCATTTTGAAGGAGTCGAAAGACCACCTTCTTTCGGTGCTATCCGCCAACTGCAAGCGGAATTTCCAGTTTTAAGGAATCGCACAGAAGCTCAAATTAAAACTCGTGCCTGGGCTCTTGTACTGAAGAAGTAATTCGGAATATCTGCACATTACATAACTTCTAACTGACAAAGACTGACCTTCAATAGCATGCTGTTGCTTTCTGAGTTTGTTGTTCTATTTTAATTTTGTGTTTAACACTAATTCTAAGCAGCTGCCATTGGGAAATACTAAAAGCATTGAGAGTTTTTCTAGAAGGGTGGTCTTCACACTCTACTTGACTTCTTATGCAGCAAGTTATGTGATCATATGATGAAAGATGTGCTTATGTGGTCATATAAATTGTCTTTGTAACAGTCTAAGTGGTACATTTGACGTGTTTCCTATTTTGTTGATCGAAAATCCAGTGTAGTTGAGAAGTCTAAACTAATGAGTTCTATAATGCCCTTGTCATAATGCATAACGTATTAATCGATGGATGCTTCAAGTAAAATATTAGTTAAAGAGAAGCCAGGTTGATATTTCAGAGAAACCAGAAGTCAAGATACTGATGGTGAGGAAGCTGGAACAAATGACTTTTGAGCTTGGTTCTGAATGATGTTCGATAGTGCACACTATTTGCTAAAATAGTGAAGTATTTGTGTTTCAGTTATTGAGTGCCATTACCTTGCACTCGAGCACTGGTACTTGGCTTCACTGTGTAACATACTTATAATTGGTAATATACTACAAAACTGGGTATTATATCTCAATTGTTAATGTATATTACAATAATTATAATGAAATTGACGTAGCCAATTTCTTATATTGTAATAGGCCTATGCATTAATAAGGCCAGAAACTGACATTAATTGATTATATTTTCTTTAATGATAAATGAATAGGGCACATGTTCAAGGATTTACTTATTTTATAATTAAATCATAAACAAAGAGTAAGAATGGGTTTAAAAAAGTGTGGGCAAGAAATTACAGTTACTTCAGAAGGAAATTTTCTGAATACTGACCTGATTTATGGCTTGGTTTAGGTGCATTAGACGCAAGCATCGTGCATTAGAAGTTACTAATTAAAATTAACAGTTACAATTAACAAATCTAATCAATAAAGTAAAAAATAATAATCGAAAGTATAGTTTAGGTTACTTTTACTGCACAAACAATAACACTGGGTTTAACAGAGCAAATGTTAAAGCAATTTCACTTGAATAAATTTGTTACTTATTACCAGATAAACACAACTAAGTACAAATGGCTACAGCATACATACGTGTAAATCAACACATACATAGATATCAAATCTAAGCAGTAGAATCAAATAATAAAATGTATAGCTTAAGCTACTTTCTCAATTTTTATGACATCACCACTATAAAAATGCAGGATCAATATGCTAAAAACCTGTGAACGTACATGCAACAATAATAATCAAATCTTATAAGATTGTTCTAAATTAACTGAATTCCGGAACAATATAAGTAAACATGCACGTATAGCTATTGTGTCTGGCGAAGAATGGGGACAAACCTGCTTCGTGTCTGGCAGTTAGCTACATCGGTAAGAACGTTGGCTGTGCGTCTCATGCGACTCTGTGTTACAGCGCATGCGGACCGCGGTTCGCTTCCCGAAGGTAGCTTATTTCAGAGATTTAAATCCCGGGCTAGCACGGTCCCACACGGGGACCTTAAATGGCGTGGCACCCATTCAAACGGGCAGCGGTGGTGAAGGATCTCACCCGATCAATTCATTGAAAAATGAGCAGGGTCGAGGCCATATACGGTCGCTATAGAAAATCGCGTACATTTACATTTACATTACATTTACACACGTCTGTGACTTACGTGTATAAGTCTGGACTACCCATGCGCAGTCATGAACTGTATATATCTTGCCTGTCACTGCGCCCATCATAAACTGTACACGTCTTGCTATCCATGGTGGTAAACCCATACTGTACATATAAAACGCCTCCTAGAAAATGAATTCAGCGTGTATCTAGAGTCTACTATAGCCAGAACGTGTGCTCAAAATTTTTTGCGCGATTTCCGTGGAATATGGCGATGTCTGGATAAACCGGGTTCACAACTGAGTCTGGCTTATCGGTCTCGTATGGGTATATATATATATATATGCACACTCATACGCAACAATGCTGTCAATCATAATATATATATATATATATATTGAGAGTGTGTATAATGCTATATATATTGAGAGTGTGTATAATACACTCATACGCAACAATGCTGTCAATTAAGCTATTGCTAATTAAAATTAATCGACATAGACTTCAACTTGCATAAATTTTAATGCTTTAAGAAATTACTTTCAAACCCGGTGAAAACTTTTAATCATCCCAGTGCATTAGCACTTTTAGCCTGAAAGGTGGAATTTATTGCACTTACAGATTACACTCTTATAGATTGTCAATTATATTGAAACAAGGTTAAAGTTCACTTGTCAACACATTGCCTGGCACCAGAATCTTTCCCTCCAGTAGCTGAATAAAAAGACCATTTGTGATATGACAGAAACACTGTGCGAATTCAATTCTTCTACAAATGTAGCTAATATATTGCCATTTCTAATACAAACATTTTCCACTTTCACTGCTATCTTCGCCGGTCTTACCCTTTCCAATTCACGCATGGCTCCAAACAGTTACATGACCTCAACATTCTAATCCAGCTTTGGCGAATTTCTCTTGAAACAGCATCGTCGTTTCGCCTTGGAAAAATGACAAATCATTTGTGTGATGATGAAACATGTCGGAAGTTGCATTACATTTCATCATATTGTCAACGTTTGATTTACAAAACTAGAATAATAAACATGTGGTTGAATTACTTACGGACGACGATAAGCTTGGCACCCGTCATGTTCCCAGTATTATTGCAGGTTGCGATGTACAACCCAGCCGTTGTAATCGGTTGTCCATTTTCAGTTGTTGTTGTTGAGTTCAATACTGTTACACCGCTCCCATTAACGTAGTAGAGTTGCGACAGGGGTTGTGTGCAGTCAGGACGCGTGATGTCGTATGGTGTTAACTCATCCGACGATGGCTTGACCGTCCATCTTACACCGCAGGGGCTGGCTGCCACATTCATTGGCACATCAAGAGTTCCCTCGCGGACCGCTTTGTTCGTCAGATTCGGGAAACAATAACCTAAAATAGAAACGTTTTCTATCAGTTGCATTCGATGATTATAAAACTCGCAACTGTGACAGTAGCTTTAGTAGAAGCCCATTTCTATACTTGAAGGTTACTGAAAATATATCGACTTAAAATAAAAGAAACAAAAGCAACCACTTAGATATCTTACATAATATTATCCAGGGTGAATGAAATTTAAAGATTTCAGTAATAGATGCCATGGAAATTAGATGATGGTATAGGAACGCTCAGGTATATATACTTAACGCAAATGCTGATGCTCAAGCGAACTGTGATTGAAAGCATCGGCAGCGAAAATAGTCTTTACAATAAAGCGCGAATCAAAAGGAGACAAAACGTTCAGTGTTATCATAGGCCTAACACTTCTCTGAAAACTCTCAGTTGTCAAAAATCACAGGGAATCGTAATTGAAGTACTTCTCCGACACGATGTTATCGAAACTGTCTTAAGGATGATAGTCAGAAATATTTATTCTCTGCAAGCGCTTTCTTCCAGAAATCACAGTTCTTCACCCTAGCGCCCTTTCATTGTAACATCTAAACTCGCTAAAGTAGCCTTTGTAATCAATAAAAAAAGTCAATTTTCAGTTGAAGTGTTAAAACCAATTGTAAACACAGAAATTAAGAGAGACACCGAGATATATATATATATATATATATATATATATATATATATATATATATATATATATATATATATAGAATTAAATAGTCAACCATGTTTATTAGAACAGCCATAAATTAGTACAATCAACTCCTTAAAAGTAGTTATGTTTATCGATGTACTTTAGTTATATATAGCTGTTTCTGTGTGTCTATAAAATCTACTCACAGTATAGTTTTTGTTTCGTTTGACTCTTCATGTCTTTTCTGCGGATTGTGAAGTATCAATAAATAATTTTCTCAGCATTTTCGAACATTTTAGAATTTCGTGGTGGCATAATTTCACCGGAATATGTAGAATTGGAATATCCGTCGTTTTTACTATAGGCTTTTTCCTTTTAAACGATATTTTCTAAGCGGTTAATTATTGCTTATGAGTAATTAGTATCATCTCTGTAGTCAGTGTATAATTTGCAAGAGACTTGGTTGACTGCATGCGAATGAAAAGATAGGCTTCCTGATGTGCGAAAAAATTATTCCATTAGAAATCAATCAATCAATCAATCATGAAATTTATATAGCGCCTCTTCAAGGGCTCTACTCAGAGGCACTCCCAAGCCAGGCCTGATCAAAGAGAAAAGTCTTCAATAGAGCGTGAAAAGAAGACGGGTGAGTACGAGGAGACAGGCGAAGGAGAGGTGGTAAGTCATTCCACGCAGTTGGACCAGCGACAGAGAATGCTCGGCGCTGCATAGTAGCAGTGCGGGCATACGGGACTATAAAGTCGCCCCGAGAAGAGGAACGGAGGGCTGAGCGACCCGTAAGAGAAGAAGAGAGAGTGAAAACAGAGCATAGGTAGGAAGGAGCCATGCCCAAAACACATTGCCAGGTGAGAGAGCAAAGCCGATACAGAATACGCTGCCGGATGGGAAGCCAATGAAGAGTATGATGCATGTAGGAGGATACACTACCATAGCGGGGTATGGAGCCAACAAGGCGCGCTGCAGACCACAGGACCCTCTCAAGGAAGGACAGGCGGGTTTGAGGAAGACCGGTGTAGAGAGAAGAGCAATAATCTAAACGAGAACAAACAAAGGCATGGATAAGAGTTGAAGCAGCAGAGGCTGAGAGAGAGCGAGCAACAACCCTGAGCTGGCGGAGATGGTAGAAACAGGAGCGAGACAGAGAAGAGAGGTGCTTAGTAAAGGTTAGTTCCTGGTCAAGAATGACACCAAGGTTCCGGACAGAGGTAGAAAATGATATTAGAGTATATTCAGCAGCCAAAAGGGTCAGGTCAAGTTTTGCTAACTGCTGGCGAGTACCCAGCCATATGTACTGGGTTTTAAGAGGATTAAGTCTCAGGCGATTGGAAGAAAGCCAGGCAGATAGAGTGTCAGTTGCACGAGACATCAAGCGAACAGCACTCAGAGCATCCCGTGCAGAGCAATGCAGATAGGACTGGAGATCATCAGCGTAAGAATGGCTAGAAAGAGCAGTAGCAGCAAGAACAGATTCAAGGTCAGCAGGAAAGAGGATATAAAGAAGAGGTCCAAGCACAGAACCCTGGGGGAGGCCGACAGGTACAGGAATCCAAGGGGAACGCGAGGAGTGGAAGACAGTAGACGAAGTGCGGTCAGATAGGTATGACGAAAGCCACTGTAGAGGTAGGTTGGAGATACCAAAGGAGGTAGAAAGGCGACACAGTAGAAGATCATGATCTACCGTGTCGAAGGCTGCACTAACATCGTAAAGTGCAAGAAGAGTAAGTTGAGAGCGATCAATGGCACTGTAAACATCATTAAGAAGACTAAGAAGGAGGGTCTCAGTAGAGTGTCCCTTACGGAAACCCGACTGACGGCAGGGTAGAAGATTGTTAGAGTCTAGGTAGCTCAGTAGCTGAGAAGCTACAAGTTTCTCAATTAGTTTAGATATGAAACTAACATTCGATATTGGCCTAAAATTCGAAGGGCTAGAGGGATCCAAGCCTATCTGTTTCAGGGTAGGCAAAATGATGGAACGTTTCTGTGAAGCCGGCAAGACACCATCACGTAGAGAAGAGTTACAAAGAATCGTCAGGTACGGAAGGAGAGTTTCAACTTGCTCCTGGATGAGAAAGGTCGGAAGAGGATCCAATTCCGACGACTTGGCAGGCGAGGCAAGAATGAGGCGGCGAAGCTCAGACTCAGTGACTGGAGCAAGGGTGGACAAAGAGAACTCAGTCGAGGAGAACGAGGGCGCAGGAGAGTCAGCGGTGTCCCGACGAACAGCATCGATCTTAGTGGCGTAGAAGTTGGCGTATTCGTCGGCCGAGAACGGAGGAGGAGCTGTCGAGGAGGAAGCTCCTGTGCTCCCTAACAAGTCCTTGAAGGTGGACCATAATCGTCTCGGATCTCCGGAACTGGACTTGATTTTGCTTTCCCAGTATTGACCCTCCTTGTCCCTGTAGCTACGATGCATTGTGCGAACGAATTTCACCCAGGCAGCTCTGTCAACCATGAGCCCACTGCGGCGAAACACGCGCTCCAAACGACGAGCTTGACGACGTAAGGAGTGGCACTCCGAATCGAACCAGGGGGATAGAGGACGAGTAAGGATCCTTGCCCGACGTAGAGGGAGTAGGCGGTCGATGATAGAAGTCATCTCACGTTGGTAGATGTCGAAGAGAAGCTCCGCAGGCTCATCCCGGAACCGAGTTGGGTCTTGAAAGGCTGGAACAGCCAGGATAACAGCCGCGAACTTCTCACGATCCAGACGTCGCCATCCCCGGATCTGTCTGACGGCGTAGAGTGGTGTCTCGTGCAGAAACGAAATGATGGCAGTGACCAGCCCATGGTCCGAAATGGTCGGAGGAAATACCTCAACTCTCGGAGTGCAGTCGTCTCTGGTGACAACCACGTCCAGCCAGCAACCTGCCTGATGCGTCGCCGTGGTTACATGTTGAGCCAATCCAAATTGCTCCATGTTCAGTTGAAATTCCAGAGTAGATGGCAATGTCACATTCTCAAGATGGAGATTTAAATCACCGAGAATAGCCAATTGCGTATTGTGAAGAGCAAACTGTTCTAGTACTGTTCCAAGTTCATCAAAGAACAGGGATGGCGGAGATGAAGAGCCAGGGCGATAAATGGCCAAAACAGTAAGCGGCCCACATGAGGATGAGACAGATACAGCGAGGGCTTCGAAGGTGACAGGGGAGGAGGAGAGGGCGATCGTCTTAACACGTAGATGATCACGATAGTATATAATAATGCCCCCACCACGAGAGACAGTGTCCGACGCTGATGGAGGACGCGGGCGATCAATGAAGGCGAAGCCCGGAGGAGTAGATCGGAGAACCGAAACGTCCGTCGATGCCTGATGCCAGGATTCCGTCAGCACCAAGACATCGAGCTCGTGCGAGATGATGGTATCGACGATGGCGACGTATTTCTCCTTTACAGATCTGGCATTCAACGTAGCCAGACGAAGAGAGCGCTCTGCGACGGGTGCAGAAGCGGCAGGAGGAGCAGGAGGAGGAGGAGACGGACGAGGAGACGGAGGTGGAGGGGACGAAGAAGTCAGCGAAGCGGCCAGTTGGCACTGCCGTGTTTGAAGCGGTCGCGGTTGAGTAGATCGAGTTGACTGTCCAGCCAGGCAATGGGCTGAGAAGGAGGTAGGAGTAGGGCGCCAAAGCCCAGCGCTAAACAGCGCCTTACGTGAAGCGCGTGTAATCCTAGACGCAATGGAGCGTAGCGACCAAAATAGGTCACCAGAGTAGACCACACTAGGCATATCCATCATGGTCAGATAAATTACAAAAGAAGCTCAAAATTTAAAAACCGAATGAAGAATCGCAAAGATAAGTCCGAGAGCTATATAGCAGCCAAAAACGAGCGAAGAAGAAAACTTCTAAACTGAGATATCCAATATAAACAGAAACAGACCTAACTCGGTGTTTCACGCCTAAGCGCCACACCTTCCAGTTCCAGAAAACCAATTGACATATTTGTAAGAATGGTTAATATTGCGACATACTAGAACCGGTAGTAGATGGCTGAATCTCCGTAGTTGTCATAGGTAGTTGTGTAGTCGTTATCGGTGGCAGAGTAGTTGCTGTTGTTGGAGGTGGTATACTAGTGGCTGCGCTGATCGTTGTTCTAAGACCGCAAACTAAAAATAGCTCTCCATGTAATACACCATAAGCAAGTATAACAACCTTCCTGTGAATACTTAAAAAAGTCAAAATATGTTTCATGCAGTACTTATTAGTTATAACCATGTTTTTAATCTTTTGGGTTTTGCAGCCCATTTTTATACTGATAATATTCAGTGTTTTTTCAGCCGGAACGGGGTTCCGGCACCTTTTTTTAGCTGCTAATAAATCATTTATATATTTTAATAATAAAAACAATTAATTAGTTATTTTAAATTAATTTCAGTGTTGTAAACTGTTTCAGCGTTTATTGAGACCCCTCCCAACCCCGTTTTTCTAGGGATTTTAGCCCTTCCATAATGGTTCAGTTCCGGAACCATTTCTCTAGAAAAAAGCAATGGACATACATTCGTGGCCAAGCTCTAGATGCATTCACCTTAGTTGATAACATATTTGAAACATCAGAGAGTCTCTCCCCTTAGATGTTGTCTCTCCTTCCCCAATTTTATTCCCTTGCAACCTAACTGATCTGGCTGGGAAGCTGCTGGCAGTTCTAAAGAGAGAAGAGCATTACTTGAAGCTGCACCTTCCCGAGGTTTTCCAATCCTGATCATGACCTAGACCAAGGCTTGACCTCATTTAAGCAATAGAATTCAAAAGTTTAATCACCTATCTGCATGGATGAGAGCGCTGGTTGTCCATGCGAAAGCGCTTCACGATCTCTTGCTGGTGCATAGTGTTTGGCCCGGAGCTGTATTATTCAGTCATCTGTCTGCCACGGAAGATCTCTTCGCCCTGCAGGGTCTTCTGGTTTGACTCCAGTCTCATACTTCAGAAATGCAACATGACAGCTTCCCCCTGATTGGTCCTTTGCTCTGGTCATACGATATGAGCTCCTTCCTCTGCCTCTATCTATATTTCCTCAGTGACTGAAGACCATCCTGTGGGATTAGGATCCTCCTTCTGGTTTCCAAATCCCAGCTACGGCTTGCCCCTAAATACCTATCTGACCTTATGCGGCAACCTCTCTCTGCAACTTCTGCTCATCCTTTGCGCTCTACTGGCCGTCTTGATCTCTTTGTCCCTCGTACTAGGACCACTCTGGCCCAACGTCGAGCTTTTGCTGCACAGGTCTCTCTGCCTGGAATGGTCTTCCATCTCGACTTCGAACTAAACTCATGATGGGAATCTCCCCTGCATCTACTCGCTTACTTAAGACGTTTCTGTTTCCACGGGGCTCATGCACTGATAGTCTTAATAGTTTATACTGCGAGAGGCGCCTTATAAATTACTAGATACGATACGATTAGGATGTCGTAAGCGCAGTTAAGCAGTTGATGTTACGTTATAAAGCATTTACGATAACGAAAGCCAGCATATCAGTTTAAGACGAGTATATTTATTCATATGCCCTTAATACGCTTTCATCTGCTATAATTTAGGCCTACATCGCTAACTGTCGTAAGTTTCTATAGCACACCATGAAGCTCACCTGCTACAGAGCAAGATGCGCTGAACTCCGGTGCATTCGTTGCGATATATGGATACTGAACTTCAGTTGGTGCATTAAAAGAAACCGTGCATGTAAAGTTTTCGGCAGCGCTGTTATCCACTGTAATTGTTGATGTAGATCGATACCTGTAGTAATCAGGCCTCGTCCTTGGAGGAGTGTCAGTAGTGTAAGTGACGTTACCGACTTTCCAAGTCATATTAGCATATATCGGATGTATTGTGAAATCGGCGTAACAGAGAGTACAGGACAACTGGACGGCGTCTGGTGCACTAGCATTACATGAACATTCTGGAGGATTACCTGTCAAAGTGAAAGAAAAGATTTAACAATTATTTAGTTCAGTGAAGTTCTTTAAAATGACCCAACGTTTCCGTTTTCGAAAAGGTGTCATGCAAGCCTGTTCTCAGACATATATCCATGGCTGGTGGTCAACTCTCTGTCTGTAGGCCGTGGTATTATAAGATACAATCATTATCCTTTTCATCCATCCATCTCCGATTATGCTGTACATCGATGCGATATGACACCGATATTGCTCTATTAAACGATTATATACACACCACGGAAGCTTTATACGGGTATATCAGTGAGTAGTATAACTTTATACGGACGCATGGGGAGCAGGAAGGATGTTCTAATTAGTAGGCCAACACTTTCTGCAATTTTTGTAGAAATATTCTTTAGGGCCTACGTGTAGGCTACATTCCATGTCAAATGCTCATCAACAAAAGCACCAAGATATTTAATAGAGCTGACCTGTGAGATGGGAGCGTCGTTAAATGCATAGAGTAGTGGAGCTGTTCGGGGGACAACATTTTCCTATGTGAGGTAAATAAGATAAAAGCTGTCTTTTCTAAGTTCTGGGAGAGCTTATTGGCACCAAACCATACGGTTATTGGGATAAGTTCAGCGTTGACCGTCTGGAGTAGGGTTTGGTGAGATTTATGAGAGAAAAATACGTTAGTGTCATCGGCGAACAGGATGAAAGCCATAATAAGTGATGCGTTAGGGAGATCATTGATGTAAAGAAGGGAAAAAAGTAAGGAACCAAGATTAGAGCCCTGCGGGACGCCGTCTTTGATCGCCCTTAAGCCAGATAAAGCGCAATTATCAAAATAGCTTTTAAACCAATTAAGTTGGTTTTTGAGACTGGCTCGCTCTTTTCTGATGTAGTTTTGACGGTGAAGTCTGTTTCTGCAGTGCTTTTTCATCGCCTGCTGAGCAGACACTTCTGAGTTATCTTTCACTTTTCTGCTGAAATAACCGTATGGTTTGTATATTCCCTAATTAAATTTCATTTTTTTCTTAAATCACTTTTTTTCTATCTTCCTACACAATTAGGCAAACAATATAAGATATTCATTGAAATCCTGCGTATGGTAATATTTAAGTTAGGTTACCGCATTATAGTTTTTTCTTGCTAATCTCTCTCTCTCTCTCTCTCTCTCTCTCTCTCTCTCTCTCTCTCTCTCTCTCTCTCTCTCTCTCTCTCTCTCTCTCTTTCTCCTACTCTTTCTTTCTTTCTCTCTTTCTTTCTCTCTCTGTTTTTTCTCTATCTCTCTTCCACTCTTTCTTCCTCTCTTTCTCTCTCTCTCTCTCTCTCTCTCTCTCTCTCTCTCTCTCTCTCTCTCTCTCTCTCTCTCTCTCTCTCTCTCTCTCTCTCTCTCTCTGATTATATTCCTCAACATCATTGCCATTTCTTCCTTATACCGTTCTGAGTTGTTCGCTGCTGATTACCATTGCCTGCCCTCGAGTGGCATCTCCTATCTTAATTACACCTTCATCACGGTACTTGTATGAATCTCTTTAATTTAAACTCTCTTATCATTACACTACTGTATACTGTAAGCCTATATGGCACATATTTCATCTTTTCTTCTCTCATATACATACATACATGCATACATACAAAGTTGATTTCAGACCAAACACACCTGCGATAAAAACAAGTCAATATTTTTTCTAATTCCAGTACTTTAACTGCAACTCCACTAGTTATACTTAGCGCTTAATTGCAATTGATGTAACGTGAACGTAAATACTTACAGACGACTACGAGTTTTGCTGCTGTTTTGTTGGTACTATTCGTACACTGTGCGATGTACAGCCCGGCAGTTGCAATCGGACCTCCATATGGAGTCGTTGTAGCGTTACGTATTACTAGACCGCTTTGATTAAGATAGTAGAGTGAAGCCAGGAAAGGATCTTGGTTGCCACTGTTATCCTTGAGTGGGTAAGTAGTAAATTCGTCAGATGATGAGACGGCTGTAAAATTTACGTTCCGAGGGTCAGATGTAACATTCATTATAGTGTTCTGGGTTCCCTCGTAAACCGCTATGTTCTTCAGATTCGGAATGCACTCGGTACCTTAGACAAAATAGAACAGTTTGATTATGAATGATCAGAACAACTTCAAGAAAACACTGGTTGTCAGTCTTTTATTAGAGTCTATTATTAGAACGTCGAGTAATTCGACTAATGAGGATTCGGGTTTTCTTCACACTTATTACTTACGACTGCATTAGGATGCTTCTGCACAAGTGCGAACATTTAAATGAGGTCAGCTGGCTTTTCAGAAATTTGTATAAAGGCGCTGGTGAACTAATTCAGACATATAAGTTAAATTTTATAAATAAAGGATGAAGAATAGTCATTATTATCGTTGATGTTTGCGATCTCATAAAGGGTTCATCAGAAGTAACAATGGTCAATCCCAGTAACAAATGCTTGTGTATTCGAAATGTTTTGATATACACTACTTTGTCTAACCATATTCTAGAAATGGTTTTAAGTATGCTCGGATCGATAGTTAATATGAATAGTTGATGATCATCTGAAAACGATGTGATACGATAAGGATGTTGACATAAGGTGACGAAATAATATTATCACGATGACATAATTTTTTACGATTTACACGACATATTATATTTCGGTTATATTCTTCCCGATTACAGCGATACATTAGCTGTTGTTAACGATAACGATCTAAAAATGGACAAGATCGTAGAAAGTGATAATTACTTGGAGGTTGAGTTGTCATTGGTTGGGCGGTTGTTGTAAGTGGGCATGCTGAAAAGACAAGAAAGATGTGACGAAATTTAATTATAGCATTTCTTGGAATTTGGGTTGAAACAGTGAATCGCCTGAAAAAGAAGTATAAAGAAATCCAGCGACGTGGCTGCTTTAAAGTTTTTTTTAATCCTGCAAATTGCAAACTTGGGGTAGCACTTTGCAAAGATTATTACATAAGAAGTCGAAATAAATATTTCATTTTCAAACTGCAGGCAAGCAGGTTGATATTATATTTGTTGGAGTATAAGGAGAAGTTGAAAATGGAATACATGAAATAATAAAGTTTGGAGTATAAGGAGAAGTTGAAAATGGAATACATGAAATAATAAAGTTTGGAGTATAAGGACAAGTTGAAAATGAAATACAGGAAATAATAAAGTTTGGAGTATAAGGAGAAGTTGAAAATGGAATACATGAAATAATAAAGTTTGGAGTATAAGGACAAGTTGAAAATGAAATACAGGAAATAATAAAGTTTGGAGTATAAGGAGAAGTTGAAAATGGAATACAGGAAATAATAAAGTAGTAGCCTACTGTTAAAAATGCGGAGGTAATTAGTTTCGAAACTTGATGATTCTCTCACTAGGGTACACTTCAAATAACGCAGATGCTAGAAACAAACGGTGATTGCGGTGATTTGTTATTGCTTTTACAATGTGTCATTTATTCATCAGAGTGTCTGTACTCTTTTATTCTACACCAACCTAGGATGCTGCACACGCAAACGTTGCTGGATACTGACTTCACTGCGTGACATCAAATAAAATGTTTGCCCATTGTCCTTTAATGAATAATGCAATCTATTATTCCCGTTGCTTAAGATACGTAGCAATGCGGCTGAGGCTTTGTGAAATAGCCACCGGCGCCATCGAAGTTACAAATTATATTAACAATTAATAAAGCAATCAACCTTGGTACCTTGTTCTACACCTCCACGGCTTTCTAACTCTTAAACATATAATCAGTCATGCAAACACGTGTTCAAAGAATCAATGGTTTCCTTTGTCTCATTTTTCTGGTTCCACCATACAGACTGCCCCGTTGTTTTGCATATTTAAATGTTGAAATATGTTCAAAGTTTTGGTGGTTACCATTTTCTTTTCTTTATTCCCTCATGCAAACTAACCGTTTTCTGAGCATGACGCGTTGAACTCGGGCGCATTCTTTGCGATCCATGGATACTGGACGTCAGTTGGAGCTGAGAAAGTCAGTTCACATGTGTAGTCATCGGAAGCGCTACCGTTGGTTGTAATGGTTGATTCCGAATAGTACAAATGCGGTGCAATCATCGTCCTTGGAAGCCTTTTCTTTGACACGACAACTCCATTCAGTTTCCAGGTTATTATCGCAAGCATTGGTTGGAAACTGCTGTCCGCGAAAGTGACGTTACACGACATATTGGAAGCGTAGACGAGAGGAACGCACGAACACTGTGGACCTGAGTCTACAGGATACAATAGTTGACACAATAGACACCCAGTTTGTGTTGACGTTTATTCAGCACTCTCTGGGCCGCTTCTTTCTAATTTTGCAACTGTTTATAGTCATATTTAACTACCGGGAAGCGCTTTAAATAATCCAACGAAGCGACTGTTGCTTAGGCTTTTTGAAAAGGCCATATCTTTGATAGTTTGAACTTTCAGTGCAACCCTCCCAAATTTAGGTCCACTCAGCCTTTCATTCGCGAGATGGGGCGTTTGTTAAAATGAGATGTAGGACGTGATGGGCGCTTTGTATGGCTGCCATGTACAGTTAAATTCGACACCTGTAATAATTTGTGATCATCCGTTCATACTGATTTGTAACCATACTGCGTTATTGTCAGTTTGAAGATATTAAACGAATATTATTAAAGTCTTGTTTGATTTTATTAGATATAATTATACGATGGCAGCGGCAGCGGAAGCATCGGAGTCAGATTGCAGAAACATGGCTTTCCACAAAAAATAAAATTTGATCGAGGCTGGCAACATCAAATTATAAGTATTCTGTTACAACATGCGTCAATCAGATAACCAACTATTATTACAAAATACAAGAAACAGTAACTAAAGAACTTACGAACAACGAGTAACTTGGCGCCTGTTCTGTTGTAGGTATTATTGTAACATTGTCCGATGTATAGCCCAGCTGTCCCGAGTGGATTTCCATTTATTGTCGCGTTCTTGATGATTAGACCGGTCTGGTTAACGTCGTAGAGCCCAGTGTACGCGGTATTCCTATTACCTCCGAATTTGATGATATCGTAAGTGCTTAACTCGTCTGAAACGGATCTAACCTTCCACGAAACTTTGTTTGGATCGACCGACAGGTTCATTATTGTATTCGGCTGTCCCTCGTAAACAGCTATATTCTTCAGATTCATCAGGCATTGGGGAGCTAAAATCAACAACTTCCGTTAGGTATCTGTTCATCACGGTCTGCGATTACACATTAGGTCAATTGCTAGTCTTTATAAGTTGAAACAGTTGCCACGAGATGCATAAAGAACACGTGGGTGTTTACATGTCTGAACCTAAATATATATATATATATATATATATATATATATATATATAGCATAAATAGGTGCAGACATGCAAAAGAACACGAGGGTGTTTGCATGTCTGCACCTATTTATGCTATATATATATATATATATATATATATATATATATTTATGCTATTTATATATATATATATAGCATAAATAGGTGCAGACATGCAAACACCCACGTGTTCTTTATGCATCTCGTGGCAACTGTTTCAACATGTAAAGACTAGCAATTAACCTAATTATATATTAATACTATATTAATATTGAAGACTAGCAATTAACCTAATTATATATATATATATATATATATATATATATATATATATATATATATATACTCACACATCCCTGACGTAGTTATCTATTTATGCTAATATATGTGTGTATGTATGCATTTATTTATGTAGGCATTTGCATATAAGTACATGTTATTACGGTTGAGGGATTTGTGACTATAACATTCTCAAAGGAAATGCATAATATTAAAAGTTGAAAACTATTTCGAGAGTCTAACTCAGCCATGACTTGAATATCACGACTGAAAATCAGTTACAACAATTATTTATTTTAATTGCAGTAGGAATAGGACATGGCGAGATCACCTTAGAGCACATATATATTCGAGCTAATAGCGAGCATTATGAACATCAAATTAAAAAAAACAACAGTTGACTCAAATTAATTTTAAATTTTGATGTCTTCATGTTTTGTCGAATTGTAAAATTTAATGAAAAAATAAGAAATGAATTTTTACATGTTGGAAAGTTCGAATTTTGTTTGCCCAACTTTGAATGTTCATAACTCTGGACCATGGTGATCGACCTTGATGAAATTTCGGAAAATAATGATAATGTCGCCATCTCTCAATGCAGAACATTTTAATGAATTATTTTCAGAATTGACAGATTTATTGCCACCTCAAATGGGTATCAGTTGAAGTGGGACACAGTGTACACAGTATTTATGTTAAATTGATGATAATATTATATACATTAGGGTGTCCCAAAAATATTTTTTGTTGAATATTTATATGCAGTCCCTCTAAAAGCTTTCTTTGTGGTCCCATAATAACACCTGTAAAATTTTAAGACATTTCAAAAATATTTAGGGGTCCCCAAGACTCTCACATTTTTCCCATATTGGCATTTATTTGCGCCCGACATGTCCAATTTCTAAACGCTTTAGGCATGAACTTTGGATCCCGTGATAACATGTTAAACACTGGTCATTGGAAAGCTCCTAAATAGTAGAATCTACAAGTATGTAACTTTTTTGGATACATAGATATGGTTTTACGATCAAATAATAAAAAAATTGAATAAAACTTAAGATTTTTGGACTTTCGCAATATCAGTTATTACCACTAATCGTTAGGAGTAATCATCATTACAAATCCTTCATACTGCAACAAGCCATGGTTTCAGCTGCTCCATACCTTCAACTGCTTATTCCTCATCACTGTTTACGCCTTCAGCTGCTTAATTCTTCAGTTCTACATTGCAATCTACATTCTACATGTCTACACGATTGTCAAGACTGCACTCATAAAAGTCGTGGCTGTGTTTTCAACAACTCGTAGAAGAAACTGTTTCTGTTCATCGTTATTGTTGAATTACATACTGTTACATACTGTATAAGAGCAACACAACGTTCAGCACTCACATTCACACATGCCAAGTTATTAACAAACTCATAGGCGATCTTATATTATTGGCTTTTGGGCCACTCTTCAACTGGAATATCGAGAAAACCGTCGTCAATGGCGGTAGCTCGAAAGAAGCTTCGAGAAATAGATATTTCCGTTATTGTTCGAGGAAGAGACTGAACCACATGCAATCCTCGAAACTCTTTTATTGGTCGAGATCAGCTGTGCTTTCTCTTCAGCAGACAGATGCTGAGAGAAGAGAGATAGGGTCACTACCTCTTGGCTTAGGTACCAAGAATGACGCTTTATCATCTTCAAACCTGTGGTCTGAAGAGCAGAGCAGCAGCATCACGCATCAGCAGCGACTCGACACGAGAACCACGAGTGGATGTAGGGCCTAGATGCTGACTACAAATCTGTTAATCTTTGGATGATCTGAAATTCACGGGTTCAGCTGGTGGGACAGGTTGGACCATTTATCTTTAAATCACTTGAAGAGCAGAATGTCAAGCCCAGTTGACAAACTTGACCGACTTGACCAAGGCACAATAAGAATGCATCAGACAACAATTGTTACAGATTTCAAACATGTGAACAAGTCACCCACAGCAAATTACGCTCAATGGCTGTCTCTAGAAGAGTGCAGGCTGCATTAACTCTGCCAGTATTTGAGGCCGTTGTGTCAAAGAACATGCTGATAGAAATGCATCGCAGTACCATGACCTCACAAGGTCCAGAACTGCTACCACTGCTGCCTGTCCTGACCCAGAGGCCAACTTTGGCAAACTCTGAAGTATTAGTACTTCTATAAACTAGAGAAGAAATCAGGACTAATCTATCCACTTTGTCTGCGTGTACTAGGGGTCCACCGGAAACCGCCTCGGATATTCGCTTAAATCCCGTTACCGGAAGTATTCGCCTCGGAAAATATTGTAGACGCAAATAGTGGCAAAAAAATTTTCTTTAAAAATTTTTTTTCTTCTTTAAAAACTTATTCAATAAACTTACGTATATAAAATTATAAATGTTGAACCTCAAAACAATTACACAGAAAACTTCACAACTGCACAGAAATTACTACAATTCAAAGTGTATTAGTCACTTATTACAAGTACACAAATTTATGTCGATAATTTCTTATTACATGAATATGTGAAGCCTCGCATATGGAACAAATGGTACCCGGTTCGTTACCGGATCCGGCAAATATACATCCAAATACTTGGATTTGGTTTCCGGCGGAAAATGTCTCACCGGTGGACCCCTAGCGTGTACTCCAGTGATGTCAGAGAAAGCAGCTTGTCATCCCAGTGCACAACAGATTTACAGGCTCGAAAGTCTTCCTTGGTTTGCTGGGAAGCTTCACTGCGAAAATGATTCGTTGGCGGTGAACAGCACTCTTAAAAATCACTGCTGAAGATGTTGAGCAGCCTGTTTCGTTGACTAGAGAAGCTAGGATCATTGTAAATAATATTGAAAATTTATGCAAAATTATTGCAAAATACACATTGAAGTCCAGAAATCTTGATCTTGTATGTTTTCTGTATTCTGCATTCTTGAAACTTTATTCAAATGTATACAATAAGGTCATATGTTGACATTGATTGTAGATTGTACTATTTAAGAGCTTTCTAATGGTACTATGCATGTTATTATTGGATCAAACTGTGGTCCTCCGACAATTTTGAAACTCAGAGACATTACACGTAATTTAGGATAAACTACCCTAATCCTATGAGCCTTGGGGGACCTCTAAATATTTTTAAAATGTTATAAAATTTGCAGGTGTTCTCATGGGACCATAAAGAAACTTTTTAGAGGGACTGCATCAAAAGATTCATAAACATTTTTTTCCTTCTTTGCCTTGGGACACCCTAATATACATGTATGTAGCACGTATGACTGTATGCATGAATGCAAGTGCATAGGTGTGTGTGTGTGTGTGTGTTTGTGAGTGTGTTTGTGAGTGTGTGTGTGTGTGTGTGTGTGTGTGTGTGTGTGTGTGTGTGTGTGTGTGTGTGTGTGTGTGTGTGTGTGTGTGTGTGTACATATGCATTCATTCAATCAGGTGTGTATATCCACATTCATCTCATAACAACAACCTACCATCAAATACGTTGACAGCATACATGCTACAATACGAGATTGGCCTTCCCTACTTGAAATTTGATAACCTTACCTAGCAATGTAAATTTGGAAAGGCATACTGTAATATAATTGTCGTAAATACCTGCAGGAGTTGTCATAGACGTTCTAGGAGCAGCCGTAGGTGTTGAGATTGTTGAAGGAGTAGATCCTGTCACTGGAGGAGGAGATCCTGTCACTGGAGGGGGAGATTCTGTCACTGGAGGAGGAGATCCTGTCACTGCAGGAGGAGATCCTGTCACTGCAGGAGGAGATCCTGTCACTGCAGGAGGAGATCCTGTCACTGGAGGGGGAGATCCTGTCACTGGAGGAGGAGATCCTGTCACTGGAGGAGGAGATCCTGTCACTGCAGGAGGAGATCCTGTCACTGGAGGAGGAGATCCTGTCACTGCAGGAGGAGATCCTGTCACTGGAGGAGGAGATCCTGTCACTGGAGGAGGAGATCCTGTCATTGGAGGAGGAGATCCTGTCACTGGAGGAGGAGATCCTGTCACTGCAGGAGGAGATCCTGTCACTGGAGGAGGAGATCCTGTCACTGCAGGAGGAGATCCTGTCACTGGAGGAGGAGATCCTGTCACTGGAGGAGGAGATCCTGTCACTGGAGGAGGAGATCCTGTCACTGGAGGAGGAGATCCTGTCACTGGAGGAGGAGATCCTGTCACTGGAGGAGGAGATCCTGTCACTGGAGGAGGAGATCCTGTCATTGGAGGAGGAGATCCTGTCACTGCAGGAGGAGATCCTGTCACTGCAGGAGGAGATCCTGTCACTGGAGGAGGAGATCCTGTCACTGCAGGAGGAGATCCTGTCACTGGAGGAGGAGATCCTGTCACTGCAGGAGGAGATCCTGTCACTGCAGGAGGAGATCCTGTCACTGCAGGAGGAGATCCTGTCACTGGAGGAGGAGATCCTGTCACTGGAGGAGGAGATCCTGTCACTGGAGGAGGAGATCCTGTCACTGGAGGAGAAGATCCTGTCACTGGAGGAGGAGATCCTGTCACTGGAGGAGGAGATCCTGTCACTGGAGGAGGAGATCCTGTCACTGGAGGAGGAGATCCTGTCACTGGAGGAGGAGATCCTGTCACTGGAGGAGGAGATCCTGTCACTGGAGGAGAAGATCCTGTCACTGGAGGAGGAGATCCTGTCACTGCAGGAGGAGATCCTGTCACTGGAGGAGGAGATCCTGTCACTGGAGGAGGAGATCCTGTCACTGGAGGAGGAGATCCTGTCACTGGAGGAGAAGATCCTGTCACTGGAGGAGGAGATCCTGTCACTGGAGGAGGAGATCCTGTCACTGGAGGAAGAGATCCTGTCACTGGAGGAGGAGATCCTGTGACTGGAGGAGGAGATCCTGTCACTGGAGGAGGAGATCCTGTCACTGCAGGAGGAGATCCTGTCACTGCAGGAGGAGATCCTGTCACTGGAGGAGGAGATCCTGTCACTGCAGGAGGAGATCCTGTCACTGCAGGAGGAGATCCTGTCACTGCAGGAGGAGATCCTGTCACTGCAGGAGGAGATCCTGTCACTGGAGGAGGAGATCCTGTCACTGCAGGAGGAGATCCTGTCACTGCAGGAGGAGATCCTGTCACTGGAGGGGGAGATCCTGTCACTGGAGGAGGAGATCCTGTCACTGCAGGAGGAGATCCTGTCACTGCAGGAGGAGATCCTGTCACTGCAGGAGGAGATCCTGTCACTGGAGGAGGAGATCCTGTGACTGGAGGAGGAGATCCTGTCACTGGAGGAGGAGATCCTGTCACTGGAGGAGGAGATCCTGTCACTGGAGGAGAAGATCCTGTCACTGGAGGAGGAGATCCTGTCACTGGAGGAGGAGATCCTGTCACTGCAGGAGGAGATCCTGTCACTGGAGGAGGAGATCCTGTCACTGGTGGAGGAGATCCTGTCACTGGAGGAGGAGATCCTGTGACTGGAGGAGGAGATCCTGTCACTGCAGGAGGAGATCCTGTCACTGCAGGAGGAGATCCTGTCACTGCAGGAGGAGATCCTGTCACTGGAGGAGGAGATCCTGTCACTGGAGGAGGAGATGCTGTGACTGGAGGAGGAGATCCTGTCACTGGAGGAGGAGATCCTGTCACTGGAGGAGGAGATCCTGTCACTTGTGGAGGAGATCCTGTCACTGCAGGAGGAGATCCTGTCACTGCAGGAGGAGATCCTGTCACTGGAGGGGGAGATCCTGTCACTGGAGGAGGAGATCCTGTCACTGGAGGAGGAGATCCTGTCACTGCAGGAGGAGATCCTGTCACTGGAGGGGGAGATCCTGTCACTGGAGGAGGAGATCCTGTCACTGGAGGAGGAGATCCTGTCACTGCAGGAGGAGATCCTGTCACTGCAGGAGGAGATCCTGTCACTGGAGGAAGAGATCCTGTCACTGGAGGAGGAGATCCTGTCACTGCAGGAGGAGATCCTGTCACTGCAGGAGGAGATCCTGTCACTGCAGGAGGAGATCCTGTCACTGGAGGAGGAGATCCTGTCACTGCAGGAGGAGATCCTGTCACTGCAGGAGGAGATCCTGTCACTGCAGGAGGAGATCCTGTCACTGGAGGAGGAGATCCTGTCACTGGAGGAGGCGATCCTGTCACTGGAGGAGGAGATCCTGTCACTGGAGGAGGAGATGCTGTGGCTGGAGAAGATGCTGTCTGTGGAGGTAAAGTAGCTGTCTGTGGTGGAGAAGACGCTGCCGATGGAGCTATCATTGTTGTTATTGACGTTGTCGACTGGCCCGTTGTTGTAAGTGGACACGCTAAAATAATACAATTGAACTAGATATTGACGCTCAAATATTCTTTAAAATGCATAACTATATCTAGGATTTTCGTTGAGAGAATCTGTCAGCTGAATTAGACCAATTCAGTGAAGTTGCGTCTCTAAGTTGCTTTAATGATCGCAAAATCTGACAGGTTTTAATAAATTTTATAAACAAACACGTATGCGAAATTGATTTGAATGTTTGTATTTGAACTGCGCGTTTTGATGGTGTGGTTGTTGGGTTTAATAAGGAATATACCAGATTTAAAGGATAGATATGTTAACAGAGTGCCGCAATATATATATATATATACGTAATGGTAATCTATTACATGTATGTCACTAGGCAACTCATCAATTTTCGAAGCTCCACACTGACAGAAAATAAACCTGATGTTGACTGGTTCTTCAATGTGTTTTTTTTAGCTATGGCATTTTACATCATCACTAACAAAAACGAACATCCTGGTCATAAGTAAATAATTTCACAACTTTGATCTAAGTATAATACAATACAATAATAAAAAACTAAATTTCCTTAGCTTACGACATGTAGCTCGATTGGAAAAAGGGCGCAGTAGAAGTTACTTATAATCTATTACGCGATAGAAGTTACCTCTTACCACCGCAATTAAAATATGACAATAGTCCACAGCCGTGTGCTATATATTCATAACCTCCCAAATGTCATGCATGTAATGTATTAGTGTTCAACCGCGTACAAATGTTCCGCGGTTTCCTTCTCCATCATTTCTGGCTCTTTCGTTTAAACTAACCGTGTGTTGAACAAGATTCGTTGAACTCCGGCGCATTCGTTGCGATCCATGGAAACTGGATATCAGTTGGTGGAGCAAAAGTCAGTTCACATGTATAGTCCTCAGGAGAGCCACTGATGTCTGTAAGTGTTGATTCCGCATAGAACTCATACGGGTCAATCCTCGTCCTCGAAAGCGTATAGCTTGCAACGAAAACTCCATTGCGTTTCCAGGTTACAATCGGATAGATCGGATGGTAAGTGCTGTCAGCGTAAGTGACGTTGCAGGTCACATTGGAAGCAGTTGAATCGAGCGGAGTGCATGAACACCCAGGACCTGATCCTGTGAGATTAAAAGCCAGACAACAAAAATCTGAGATAAAAAAGATCAAGCGATAAACAGCCTCTGTCTTTATTGTTTTTATGCTGCTTCTTTGGAGTGATGTTACTAAAGTAAACCATCCTATCTGTTAGGAATTAATAAACTTACCTCCGAATGGGAAGCGTTAATTAGCGATTAATTTATACTTAGCATTCTTCGATTTGTAATTGGAACCATTATGTCTTCCAGTTGGTCATGCCTGAAATCAGCTGGGAAACTAAAGCAAATTCTATAGCTCACCGGTCCCATATGTTGGCGAATGCTGACTGAAGAGAAGCAAACCGTGCATCATCTGGCCATTCTTATATATAGAGCTGCGGCCAGTTAATTGTGTTCAAGTAACTCCACGTTAACTCAACAACTACCTGCAGAACAATCTCATGACTGTAGGAATAACTGGGTTACTTCGGCTATGCTCTTTCACGTCACACAATGTGGTGATTGTGGTCACAACCTTAAACTCTTGGGACTTTTCTTTTCTCGCCCAAAAGTGTATAATTTCATAACAACCTTAACTATAATCAATCTACTAATAACAAAAATCGCTCAAACGAACCTTTCTTACTCTAATGTAGAACCTGCTACTTTTAAGACCGGGTCATAAATTCACTCTTTAAGATATCTACAATCTCTCTACTGCTATAGTCTGCATTTGGTTTGTTTTCATCTCTTTGCAGTCGACTGTAGTTAAATAAAGCTGATATATCTCCGATAAAATCATACCTAGTCTCTTGCTTCGACTGTTTTATTGCCACATAAAGCTAGCACTTTTCTAGTCACCTATCTTGTCGTAAACATTGTTCCTTTTTTGAACATCGTCAGGCTCCTTATTTCCTTCTGTTCACGTCTTCACATACAAAATCATCTCTTCTTCTATTAATAATTATCATCTATTTTTGACGATATATACAACATTTAGTTTCTTTATCTTGTCGTCCTTTTCATGCACACTATATCAGCCCGGAAGCACCTTCGCCAACATAATATCAACTTAGATGGCTTTCACCTTTCAATGTCTCAACGCTCCAAAACCTGAATTTCTATTTAAAACCTCTATGCAGAACATAAACTTACTTGACAGATACAAAAACAAAGAACTTACGAACGACGAGTAACTTGGCGCCCGTTCTGTTGGGATAATTATTGGCACATTGTGCGATGTACAACCCAGCTGTTGATATCGGACTTCCAGTTACTGTCGCGTTCTTGATAACTAGCCCGGTCTGGTTTATGTCGTAGGTCCCGTTCAATGTGGGATCGCGGACGTCGTAGGTGTTCAACTCATCTGAAGTTGGTTTAACCTTCCACGATACGGTGTTAGGATCAGTTGATAGATTCATGATTGTATTCTGCTGTCCCTCTCTTACAGCGATATTCTTCAGGTTGTCCAGACATTGATAAGCTAAAAACAACAACTTTCTTTAGGTCAATGTTCTTTGCAGTCTCTGATGAATGGCATTTATACGCCAGAAAAAAGGTCATCAACTTTTTGGGGGAGATGGTAGGTATGTAACATTTTTTGGCCCCCCTGACAAACCTTCTGGATCCGCCCCTGGGTCTACAACTCTACACTAATTCAGGCTTAATAATTACTAGTGTGTTTGCAATGGCACGGCAGTGCTTCTAAACACCCTGGTCCATACCAGGGCATGACTCATCATCTCAGGTCAATTCTTGTCAGTGTGTGATCTAGTCCCCTCTTCTGGGAGGGGAAACAAGGTTTGTGGGGACATATGACTTTTGTTCGTAATTTCATCCATCTTGCCAGAGTTTCAGACTTTTTCTAATTTCATTTTCGAAAAAAGTTGATGACTTTTTTTTAGACATTCGTCCCATTTTTCACACTTTTTCTATACAAATTACTCTCCCAAAAACGTTGATGACCTTTTTCTAGGAATTCATCTCTCAAAAAATATATCACTCACCTCTCGGGGGAAAACATGTATCCTGAGAGGCATTTTCCCTCCCCAAAAATCTCTACATTATAATATTGCTGGCCTCTTGGGAACATCAATCCTGGGGGATTCCCCCAAAAGGTGTCTAGATTAAACACTGATCATTGCGCCGTGTATTGCAGGCTGTCTGTTCTGTTAGTAGTTAAGATTTATCGCATAACATGTACATGTACATTGTACAGCGCAGTGCGTTTGCAGGCGCTTAATTAAAGAATAAATATTATTATTATTATTATTATTGTCAGTGTGTGATCGTGCCTGTATTATTATTAATTCCTAACCTCGTTAGCGCCTTTAAGGTCTAGTGCACCAGGCACTGACATCTATTGCGCCAGTGTTCAATTCCAAGGCATAAACACCCATAAACACATGCCAGAATCCCAGAAGTTGCATCTAAGCAAAAATGCCTCTGTGAATGACGGGGCAGCTTCAGGGCAGTGCTACTCGATGTTCCACCTGTCTTTGATCCATCCATCCTCGACAAACTACCGGTCGCCACCGCCTTCGCAATCTACGATGCGACAGTGGCCGATGCCCTAGAGCAATGCTTCCCAAAGTAGTGGTCTGCGGACCGGTCCGGTTCGCGAGCCCTCAGTTGCCGGTCCACTGGACAAAAAAGACGATAGACGTTTTCTCAATTCGGTCTCTCTCTCTCACTTTCTCGCTCTTGTTTTCTCTCCCTCTCTCTCTCTTATCTGTCTCTTTTGAGCTAGACTCTCTTCCGACGTCTTGCTCACTTCTCGTTTTTACTGTCGTCCACGATCTTGTCAGGGTGTCCTCCTGGACCAAGAGCTCACTTTTGCTCCTCAGATCCACCTCCACAGTCTTGGCTGCTTCTCTCAACGCGCCAGTTTCGCACTGTCGCTCGCTCGCTTACTCCCTCTGCTAAATCCTAACATCCTAACATATCCACTCTTGTGTTACATCAAGACTTGACTTGTGCTGGTCTCCCTTCCAGCCCCTTGGGATGCTTACATTGAGTCCTTCGCCCTATTGCCTGCCTTATTGGCCGTATACCCAAATTTAACGACGTCACTGGCTACAGACGCGACGACCGCCACTGGCTCCCACTTGAGCAGGAAATCACAAATAGGGTCCCCGCCCTGGTCTGGCGCTGATTGTTGGGCCTCGCTCAGGTCTACCACCCCCAGCTCTGCTGACCCGTTCTCAGCACACGGGGCTCTCGATCTCTTCCCTCATCTGATCAAGGCCTGCTTTTGTTCCTTTTGCCCGACTTCTACCAGGCAGCATCGCGCTTTCTTGGTGGTGGGCCCTTTAACCTGGAATAGCCTCCTCCCAGCACGGCAGCACACTCTCACCTATTTTATTTTAAGGCTGCTCTTTTTTAGCCGTACTGGAGTCGAGAGCACCTCTGAGCAGTTAAGAGATGCTACACAAATTCTCGATATGAATGAATGAATAAATGTATATAAGTTTGAAAACGTCAATAATTTTCGTGATGCGCCCTGAATCATCAAAACTGAAAAGGCGACAGAATTGTTCCTCGCATAACTTGGGTAAAGTTCTGCGAATGGAAATGAGCGACCCTTTACAATTTTTTTTATAAAATGTTCATCCCGAATCAGTAATGCTACGACAAAACTGATGTTTTTCTTCCTTTCCTTACGGTTCTGTGTAATCGTTCCCTTCAAGAGGGAGTTCTTCGTGCTAGCCAAAAGAGGTCCATCGTGGTTCAGGCGCTTAAAGAGGATGGACCCGACGCTACTGAGCCAACTAATTTTAGGCCCATAGCATATGTTTCATTCCTGTCTAAAATAATTGAAAAGATTGTTCCCGCACAGCTCATGTGCTACCTACTGTAGACAAAAATGGCCTTCTCCCTACTTTACAGTCGGGTTCCGTATGGGCCACTCCACAGAAACCTAGTTTGTTAGACATATATGCCCTGTAGGCCGCACCCTCATGTTTGGCATAGCGTCTGCGTATATGAGGGATGTCCTCCACTGGCTCCCCTAACCACAGCACATGACTTACGGAATTTTTGCCTTGGTCCGGTGGTGCTTTGAAGGCTTGGCCCCTCTATACCTGCGGGAGCTCTGCTGTCCCACCTCATGCTCGCAGCTTTGCTCTCTCAACTCAGCTGCGCAAGGTGAACTTATTGTTCCCCGCGGGCGGACACCCATACGGCAGAACCGTGCCGTCTCTGTGCCTGCCCGCATGACCCGGAATGAGCGCCTTACCACGTTTCGTCAAATACCGATAGGTCATTTCACCCTGTTTCTTACTGTCCCCAAAACTGCGTGGCTGGGCTGCGAGTGCTCCTGAGTAGGCAATCTTGAAGGGGCGCAATATAAAACTACTTTAATAATAATAATAATAATAATAATAATAATAATAATAATAATAATAATAATAATAATAATAATAATAATAATAATAATAATAATAATAATAATAATAATAATAACCAATTGTGCTAACCAATATGCGATCAGCAGACTGGAGTCCTTCTTCGCCCCGCTCCAGATGGGCATAGCTACCCCGAGTGGGGGTGAAGCAGCGGTCCACGCAGCCAGAGCGTTTATCACGAATATGCCAGAGGACCACATATTCATCAAATTAGATTTCGCCAACGCCTTCAACACCTTAAGAAGAGATGTTATGCTGCAAGCACTTCATGAAACAATACCCGAACTGTACGCATTTATCCACCAGGCGTACGCAGCAGAGTCTCTTCTCCAATTCGGGTCGTTCGAGGTCCGGTCACAAATGGGGCCGCAGCAGGGGGGCCCTGTGGGACCTCTGCTCTTCTGTTTGCCGCTCCAGCCGGCGCTGCGCTCGTTGATTTCCGGATTCCGCGTGGGGTACCTGGACGACCTCTCGCTGGGAGGCAGACCGGAGGATGTCCGACATGACTTAGAAATTATAGCCGACCTGGAACAAAGCTTGGGCATTCGACTGAATCGACAGAAATGCGAAATCCTGGCGAAGAAAGAAATCGCTGAAGACGTCTTCGTCGACTTCCAGAGGAGAAACCCAGAGTCGTTGACACTTTTAGGGGCGCCACTCTTCAGAGGTAAGGCTTTGGATGACGCAATTCAAGACCATATTGACAAACTAGACCAAGCGGTGAAAGACATGATGCACCTTCCCACACAAGGGGCACTGATGCTTCTGCGATCGTGCTTCGGGGCGGCGAGGTTAACATACTTGCTGAGGGCTGCCCCGTGCTGGGGCCATCCACTTCTTGGTATAATGGACAACCAGATGAGAGATGGGCTAGAAACGTTGATAAATATCAAGCTCAACGATATGGAATGGAAACAGGCCACTCTTCCGATCAGAGATGGTGGGCTCGGGGTTAGAAGAGTTAAGATGCTGGCTTCTTCTGCTTACTTAGCGTCAGCTGCATCGACCAGAAACCTCGTGTCCGCGATTCTCGGAGGAAAGGATTGGACGGATGAGATCATGGATGAAATATTGCTTGCCCGAAGCACATCATATCCGACGGGAGAGAAAACCACACTGACCAGACAAAAAAATTGGGACAGGCCATTGATAGACCAGGACAAAACAGAAATTTGGACCTCACTTAACGACCCACTCAGCCGGGCAAGACTAGGAGCGGTGACCTCCCCCCACGCCGGGGACTGGTTGTCTACTGTGCCGATTACAGCATGTGGGTTAAATCTGAGCAACGAGGCCGTCAGAGTGGCGATAGGCTTACGCCTGGGACTACACATCAGTGCACCTCATCAGTGCCAATGTGGCGAGACAACTGATCAAGGAGGTCACCATGGTCTGGTCTGCAAACAATCTGGAGGACGAGCCAGCAGACATTTCGCAATGAATGACATCATTTGGAGAGCCCTTCAGCGAGCGGACACCCCTAGCACCAAAGAACCTCCAGGGCTTTTCCGTAGCGACGGCAAGCGACCTGACGGCGCGACTCTCGTTCTATGGTCGCGAGGCAAATACATCGCCTGGGATGCCACCAGCGTCCATACATGCGCTGCTTCTTACATCCACTTGACGTCGACAACGCCTGGGGCAGCGGCGGAACAGGCCGCGACGCGAAAAAACATGAAGTATGCAGCCCTTCCTACTACGCATAGCTTTGTCCCCATTGCACTCGAAACTCTGGGCCCCATCAACAGATCTGGCCGTGAATTTATTACAGAGTTAGGCCGGCGACTGACAACAATGTCGGGTGACCCACTCGAGACAATTCACTTGTTCCAGCGCCTCTCTATATGCACTCAACGATTTAACGCCGTCGCTTTTCGAGGCACATTTGCACAGTTAATCGTGGACGAGGACCGCTAAACTCTGGATCTTAACGCTTCTAAGTCAGTTTCAAAGTGTCTCATGGTTCATTTTAAATAATAAAATTTGTTGATAATAATAATAATAATAATAATAATAATAATAATAATAATAATAATAATAATAATAATAATAATAATAATAATAATAATAATAGCAATTATAATTATATGATAATAATAATAATTACCCAACTGCTGCGTCGTCGCCGTGACACCCAGAGTAGTCGGAGGAGAAGATCCTGTCACTGGAGGAGGAGATCCTGTCACTGGAGGAGAAGATCCTGTCACTGGAGGAGGAGATCCTGTCACTGCAGGAGGAGATCCTGTCACTGGAGGAGCAGATATTGTCACTGGAGGAGCAGATCCTGTCACTGGAGGAGGAGATCCTGTCACTGGAGGAGAAGATCCTGTCACTGGAGGAGGAGATCCTGTCACTGGAGGAGAAGATCCTGTCACTGGAGGAGGAGATCCTGTCACTGGAGGAGAAGATCCTGTCACTGGAGGAGGAGATCCTGTCACTGGAGGAGGAGATCCTGTCACTGCAGGAGGAGATCCTGTCACTGGAGGCGGAGATCCTGTCACTGGAGGAAGCGATCCTGTCACTGGAGGAGGAGATCCTGTCACTGGAGGAGAAGATCCTGTCACTGGAGGAGGAGATCCTGTCACTGCAGGAGGAGATCCTGTCACTGCAGGAGGAGATCCTGTCACTGCAGGAGGAGATCCTGTCACTGCAGGAGGAGATCCTGTCACTGGAGGAGAAGATCCTGTCACTGGAGGAGGAGATCCTGTCACTGGAGGAGGAGATCCTGTCACTGGAGGAGGAGATCCTGTCACTGGAGGAGGAGATCCTGTCACTGCAGGAGGAGATCCTGTCACTGGAGGAGGAGATCCTGTCACTGGAGGGGGAGATCCTGTCACTGGAGGAGGAGATCCTGTCACTGGAGGAGGAGATCCTGTCACTGGAGGGGGAGATCCTGTCACTGGAGGAGGAGATCCTGTCACTGGAGGAGGAGATCCTGTGACTGGAGGAGGCGATCCTGTCACTGGAGGAGGAGATCCTGTCACTGGAGGAGCAGATCCTGTAACTGGAGGAGGAGATCCTGTCACTGCAGGAGGAGATCCTGTCACTGGAGGAGGAGATCCTGTCACTGGAGGAGGAGATCCTGTCACTGGAGGAGGAGATCCTGTCACTGGAGGAGGAGATCCTGTCACTGCAGGAGGAGATCCTGTCACTGGAGGAGGAGATCCTGTCACTGGAGGAGGCGATCCTGTCACTGGAGGAGGAGATCCTGTCACTGGAGGAGGAGATCCTGTCACTGGAGGAGGAGATCCTGTCACTGGAGGAGGAGATCCTGTCACTTGTGGAGGAGATCCTGTCACTGGAGGAGTAGATCCTGTCTGTGGAGGAGAAGATCCTGTCTGCGGAGGAGAAGATCCTGTCACTGGAGGAGAAGTTCCTGTCTGTGGCGGAGAATATCCTGTCGCTAGAGGAGAAGATGCTGTCACTGATGGCGTTGTTGTTGCTGGAAGAGTGGTTGTAGTTTGCGTTGTTGATTGAGTCGTTGTTGTATTTGGACAAGCTGAAAATATTAAGCAGGCGAGTGTTAGGATTTAAATTGCATTTAATAGCTAAAGTCAAAGGAGAAGCAGGGATGTATCAAACAGGAATCTGACTTCTCGTGAGTGTAATCGCAGAGATAAAAAATCTAGTGTTTAATCAATGTCTGTGATGTGAGAATTTTTTAAATAATAAAATTTAAAATAACATTTCTGTTGCAACGTAAAATAGGTCTCACGTGGTAGTCATTCCAAAACTTAGTGCTGTTTAAAATTTAAAAGAAACAATTTTCGAACATAATGATGCTAGACGAGGCCTACTCGCTGGATTTCTTCTTTACCAGTTTCGTGACGTGTGTTAAATCTTTGTCACTCGTTCTCGTTTTGTGAAGTTCTACACTAATGTTGGATTCTTAAATGACTGACACGTATAAGTTAGCTAGCTTTCTATTTAAACTGTGTCTTAATTTTTTTTATATTAGATCCAAACTGCATTTCCTGTGCTTTTAGATTTGTCATAAGCGTTAGGATTCAAAGTAGAGCACACTGTATTTCGAAATCGTGGTTTCATTTAATACGCCTCTCTAGCTTGATGGTTTAGTTAATGCTCTAGTTATCTTACTTTCTGGTGTAGTCGGTTCCATTCACTGAGGAAAAAAGATGGAACGCACAAGAGCCCGTGACAGTTCTGCATAGTGGCTCAACCAAAAACAAGGAGTAAATAGTGGCTGAAGGTAGGTGGGAGTGCTCGTTGCAAGGGTTTTGTCGGTCAGACAGGTTAGTTGCAATTTTATCCTGAATTCAACATGAAGCCAGTGCAGCTGACCGAGCACGTTTCAGAAGTTTGTGCGAGAAGATGCATGCCGGGTCTCGCGAACCAGGGAATTTTGGACTGTTGATTTCAAGTTCTATTATTTTTATTCCGGATATTTCTATAGCGCCTCTCGAAGTCTACTACTACTCAGAGGCGCTCCCGACTACAGCATTTGATACTGTGCCGGAATTTTCACGCCGAAGCGCCACGAGCAATTGTGAGTGGAGGACTTGCCCAAGGTCCGTACGCAGCGGCTAGAGTGGGATTCGAACCTGCAACCCTCCGGTCACAAGGCGCCGAACTTACCACTGAGCCACCACGCCCCACGTTGCACTGTACCTGTAAAAACCCGAATTTGCATAATCGAGGCGAAAGCAGACAAGAGAGCCGGCTATCGTCTGCGACCAGTAATTGGTAAAAGCAGACTTTATGTGACGTAGTGCTCTGACTTGATTGGAACCAGATTTACGAACATTTTTTTAATTTGGGGTCAAAAACTCAGAATGTAAGATTGCTGTCTAAAAACGCTCCGTGCTTTAGCAGTTTGGGAGCTGGGTCAATGTGGAATAAGATGGGAAAGAATAGTGGTGTTCGCTTGAACCAAATGTGATTGCCTTGATATTTTTTTCGGTTTAAGGCCAGACCGTTGAAGCAGAGCCATGCGTGCAATTGAAGAGAGGCACTCTTCAAGTTTTACCTTGCCGGATTGATCCGTGGATGACCACCGAGCAATGCATTTAGTAAGTGCAGATCTTACGACGCATTGACTTGGTTTGATAGAATGAAGGTATGTAAAGGTGTGCGATGTGGGGCCGACATGTGAATCGTCGTTGTACTGATGTAACTAGACTCCAAAGTGATTGGTTATGTGGCTAATTAGTTAAGTGAAGATTGAAAGTAATAAGAGGCTGAGAACAGATCCTTGTGGGACACTAAGAGCAGAGAGTAGGAACTGACCGAGCATTACTAACTTGCTGAGACCCTTTGCAGAAGTTAGAAGCTAGCCAGTTTAAGGCAGTTCCAGAGACACCGAAGATTTTACTGAGCTTAGAGAATAGAAGCATGTAGGCCTATGTTTGGATGAATTCATGCATGTGCATAGGTATATAATTGCGTGAAAGTATGCACATAGTATGCACAAAAGCATGCCTGTTTTGAATAATTTCATTATGCGCTTACGGAACTGCGTACAAGCGTTTTTGATTTAGCAATTTGGGAAAAACCTGAAAATTGCATTTACAAGAGACGAGTGGAAGAGGAATATTTAGCCAGCGATCGAAACGTTTCGAAAAAACAGTTTCAAAAACTTTAAATGTTTTATTTAGACTTGCTTGTCAAAGTTGACATCAGAGGCGACCTATTCCTATAATTCCTTAGCCCATATGAAGTTTCTGGTGACCACTCCTCGGTGTAGTAGAGTTAGTCGTTGTTAGTGGAAATGTGGTAGTTCTTGGTGGCTGTGTAGTAATTGTATATGGGTAAGTAGAATGTTAATGGTGGTTGAAGAGTAGCTGCAAAGTGTAGATGGCTTCGTAGTTGCCAGTGGTTCACTTGTAGTTCTAAATCTGTGAGTCATCGCTGTCGATGCTGAATAGTAGTTGTAGCTAGCTGACATATTATAGTTTTTTGCGACTTGTTAGTAGTAGTCTGTGGCTGAGCAGTTGTTGTCGCCTTAAATAGGAAAAGTTAATGAATGTGCATATGAAAGCATATACGTGATTGCAAAGTTATACCAGGAGAGGCAGTGGTCAGCCAACACAGGGTACTGATCATGGACATGATGGTGCAAACTCAACATCAGAAAAGAAAACAGATCAAGCAAAAGGAACGTATCAGAACTTGGAAGCTGAAGGGAGATATAAAAGATGCTTACAAACTGGAGGTGCAGGCACGATTAGCTGGAGCAGAGGAGGTGACATGGGACAAACTGAAAAGCGGCGTGCTGGGGGCGGCAAAGCAGGTGTGTGGAACAACAAAGGGACAAAAAAGGAAGGAGAGAGATACTTGGTGGTGGGAGGCAGAGGTGCAGACGGCAATACAAAGCAAGAAGACCGCCTATAAGAACTGGCAGATGAATCGACACGATGATGGACGGAGAGCAGAATACAAGGCAACCTGTCGGGAAGCTAAAAGGTCTGTGGCAATAGCCAAAAATAGGGCGTTACAACATATGTACCAGGAGCTAGACACCAAAGAAGGGGAGGGCAAGATATATAAAATAGCAAGGGCAAGACAAAGAAGTCGACAAGATAAACAGTCAGTAAATGTTATTAAGGACAAGAATGGTAAAATACTCATCGATGAGGAGGCAATCAGATCCAGATGGAAAACATACTTCGAGGAACTGCTAAATGAAGAAAACCCAAGGGAGCCTCTACAGGAGACCAACCCTGTAGCAGGACCAGAGATGGAGATCACCTATAAAGAGATTGAAACAGCAATTGCAATGATGAAGAACAACAAGGCACCGGGGCCATCTGGAATGACGGCCGAAATGTTTAAGGCACTGGAACAAAATGGGGTTGAATGGTTATATGTCATCTTAAACAACTTCATGAAGCAGGAAAAACTACCCCAAGATTTGAAAGAAAGTGAAATACTAGCGTTATACAAGCAGAAAGGAGATGTGCTGGAATGCGGGAATTACAGAGGAATCAAATTGTTGGAGGTCGGACTCAAGGTGTATGAAAAGATCATTGAGAGGCGTATCAGAGAGTGGGTTGAGCTACATGACAACCAGTTTGGCTTCAGGCCAGGGAGGGGTACAACAGATGCAGTGTTCATACTGAGACAGGTACAAGAAAAGGTTTTAGAAGGAAACAACAAAAGATACTGGACCTTCGTGGATATGGAAAAAGCTTTTGATAGAGTTCCAAGGGATGTCGTTTACTGGAGTTTGAGGAAGAAGGGAGTCTCGGAGGTAATTGTGCGCTTGGTAAAGTCAATGTATGAAGGTGCAAGAACAACAGTGAGGAGCAGTATAGGCAACACAGGAGAATTCGAGATACGAGTGGGTGTACATCAAGGATCGTGCCTGAGTCCTCTACTGTTTATTATTGTGATGGATGCAATATCAGAACATGTAAGGAGAGAGGTACCTTGGGACATGCTGTATGCGGATGATCTTATACTGGCGGACGATGCAGAGGCGAAGATGCAAGCACGTTTTACTGGCAGATGGCAGTGGAGAGCAAGGGTCTTAAGATAAACATCAATAAGACAGAAGCCATGGTCTGCTCAAAAACAACGGAAGCAATTGAGATCAGAGACATTGCAGGAAAGTCACTGAAACAGGTTGAAACATTTAAATATCTGGGATCGACCATGAATGCACAGGGTGGCTGCGAGCATGACATCAGGAACAGGATTAAGGTGGCTTGGCAGAAATGGAGAGAACTAACGGGAGTGTTGTGTGACGCCAAAATGCCAACTCAACTCAAGGGAAAGGTATACAAAACAATGGTAAGACCGGTGATGCTATATGGAGCAGAGGCCTGGGCGCTGACAAAAAGGGATGAAGGGTTACTGGAGAGAACAGAGATGAGAATGCTACGATGGATACTTGGGATCTCACTGAAGGACAGGAAAAGAAATGTGGACATCAGAAAGAAGCTCGGGGTGGCATGTATAACTGACAAAGTACGAGAGACCAGGCTGAGGTGGTATGGACATGTAATGAGAAAAGAGGATGATAGCTGTGTGAAAAGAATCATGAATGCAGAGGTATATGGACGCCGCAGTCGGGGACGACAGAAGAAGAGATGGGAAGACACGATACAACAAGACCTAAAACTCCTAAAACTGAAGAAAGAAGATGCTCAAGAAAGAAACAAGTGGAAGAGCAGGATCCGAGTGGCTGACCCCTCTCCAAAGAGGGATTAATTCGAGCCTGAAGGGAAAGAAGAAGAGAATGAATGTGCACAATATACTGAGAAAACGTTTAACTTTATACATATACCATACTTCATAGATATTAATTGTTGATGTCTTCCAATTCTGTTAATATTGCGGCAGTAAGCTTATATTCTCTGATTTTTAAAAATTTCAGCAGATATTAAAGATTAGACTGATTAATATGCATAAAACTCACACTGTGAAGAGCAGGATGCGGAAAACTCTGGCGCATTTGTTGCGATGTAATTGAACTGAATGTTCTTCGGTGGTGCAAATGTAAGATTGCATTGATAGGTTGATGGATCGTTGGGATCGACTGTGATGGTTGATGTTGATACGAAATACGGATCAGCTCTGACCCTCTGAGGAGTATCAAATGTGTAGTAATTGCCATTGGCTGTCCATTCCATAACTGCATCGATCGGATGGAAAGTGCTGTCTGCATATATGATTGTGCAGTTGATTTGGTTGGCTGTATCATTGATCGCTGTGCACGTACACACGGGACCTTGGTCTGTGGAAGACAAAATAAGACAGAAATAACATAGAAGAAACATTTGTATTGCGTTGCATTATATATAAACAATGTGTATAAAGCGCCTCTAGTAATGTGAACCGTTCAGAGGCGCGAGGCCCAGACGACATGTGACGTGCACTTCTTTGACTCAGGACAATGAAAGAAATTAAAGTTATGTAGACTGACAGCTAAGAGAATACTATCGCTCTTCTTTAATTGTGTCTCAGATGGATACCATAAATTTATGCAGATCTATTCGTGAAGAACACCTCAACGTTGATGGCAAGGGTTCCTGACTGCCATGACACATTTACTACTCGCAGTTAAGTTTCCTAGGTCCTTTACAAGCCGTGCCAATCATCTATACAGTAGCAAGCGATAATAATTAAAGTAAGGTTCTCATATCCCTAAAGGCGTTCATTTTCTTCAAAAGACAATTATTCTATCGGCAATCCCAAGGAATTCCAAGGCAGTGGACACGAGGCCAGTGCAGTGCAGAATTTGCCCTTAATTTCGCAAATTAGTCTACGCCACTATAAAAATGCTTCTTGAGGCACGTGTGCAAACTTAAACCCATGGCCTTTACATTGAATCGAACAAGCAACCGCATGATAATTGACCAAGGCTTCTTTCCACTAGACCAGGATGTCGTACAACAATCAATGAGAATCGCAATTGTGACCTATCGACCTTTAAATAAGACTTCGACAATATCAGCTGGAATGTAAGATACACTACAATGCACTGGTCTCATATCCAACTTTAAAGTAAATGTGCTTAAATAATTTCTGCAAATAAAGGGGCATTATTACCATAGGCTTAGACTCGGGGGGGGGGGTGACCGCAGGGGCACGTCCCCCCAATAATTGAGATGGACTGTACACCAAATGCAACAAGTGTAGAATGAATAACCAAATGTTTAATATTTTGGACAAATTTACGCCAGTGATTATTAGGATTATTCTAGTTGCGGTTTTTCACAGAAGTCAGAAATGTTTAAATAATCGTTTTATTTCAAGCTAAGCTGTTAATGAGTTTTCCTTCCCACCTCCTTTATCTGCGTTTATAAGACCAATTTCCCTACATTACGTATCCCTCTAGCGAACTTAAGTGTACAGCAAATTTTTAACTTACAAGTCTCTTGCATCTACCGTTTAGACAAACCAGCTGTTTTTGAAACAATGTCATAAAACCACTTTTTTTCTTAGATTTCTGGTTTCTTTATCGTGCCCAACCTACATATGATTCTTTATTATCTGCATTTGGTTTTCATAGGTTTTGAGTTGTCCAACTCCGCTAAGAAAAATCTTATATGTTCTAAAATTAATGAAGTAATTTATTTTCAGTTGTTTCAACTCTCTTAATCCAGATAGACAATCCGCTTCTTTTCTTAAATTCACTTCTGGTATTTTAAAGGATTCGTTCTTGGTCCTCTTTTAATCTATTTACTCTTCAATTACAAAATCATTTCCTCATTATCTAGCAAGCTTCATTTCTATTCTGACGACACAAGTTTTCATTTGTTTTCCTCGATTTCTTCCTCAAGCGCACCAAATCACGTTTGTACAACCAACAATAAGATTATGGTAAATTGCAAATTTCAATGTCTCAACTTTTGATGACCGAATTTCAATTTTTAGAACAACTTTTGTAAGCCCAACTTACGGAATGTCTTCCTGACATTTTAGCAAAGGAACCTAACTCAGCTGTTTCTTTCTTTAGTTGCGATTACGCCGAATAACTCTACGTTCATCCGGAGTATTGACGAACAATCAGGTGTGCGTCATCTTTCACCTTCACCTTTGACTTCATTCATAAATCTCAGATTTTTTTTTAGGTTTATCTGTAAACCAGCTGTCTCTATTACAACCACTTTCCTTACAGCGGATTCGTGCTCACCTTCGTGTCACTCTATCCCTTCGTCTGCTCTTGCAAACCCAGTCCTTCGTACAAGTTTCCTCTCTCACTTCCATCGTATAACAATCTTGAGCAAACCAACACTGCACTCCAGCCTTTCATATTATTAATAACAGGGTTGCAAGTTAAAAATTGAAATATTTCACACGAGCTAAATATAAACACTGGTCTAAACCAAAGTAATTGTCGTATCGCCCATATTTCGCTACCAATGAAGATTGAGGCAAAAAGGGTTTGAATAGATAAAAATAAATCATTATGTTGCAATGAAGGGACGTCAATGCTACAACAGTTATTTAGCAAGTTCAAAAATATAATTATACAGTAGCAAATTGCAGTATGCAATTGAGCAAAATTGTCATTGTATTAATTACAACCAGGAAACCAAACAACCAACTTACCCACTATCATTAATAAGCTTGCTCCAGATATATTAGATTAAAGAAAAATTACATTGTAGCCAAAGAACTTACGAACGACGAGGAACTTGGCGCCCGTCTTGTTGGTACTATTGTAACATTGTCCGATGTACAACCCGGCAGTTGTTACCGGATTTGCAGTTGTTGTTGCATCCTTGATAATTAGACCGGTCTGAGTAACCTCGTAGGAACCAGGAACAAACGTGGGATTTGTATTACCCCCGAAATCGGTGATAGTTTGCATGTTTAACTCATCTGTAGTTGCAAGATACTTCCACTGTACGTTATTAGGATCAGTTGCTAGATTCATTACTGTATTCGTTTGTCCCTCGTAAACGGCAATATTCTTCAGATTCGGAAGACACTGAGGGCCTAAAACAAACAACTATTGTTCAATTGATGATCTTCGCAGTCTGTTATTACACAATAGTTCGTTATTAGACTTCCACTTCATCGTTTTTCTCCACCATTTAAATCCACTAACACCATTTGAAAATTCAGATAAATCCAGATCCAAATTTACCCAAAAATTGCAGCTTGTCACAGGCTGCCTCTAGTCTGTTTGAAGATGTATATATTATATAGTCATACTTGCACGTAAGCATGCATATCTATATATATGCATTTATATATGTATGCATGTAAGCATGAATGCTTTGAACTAAGTTTTCATACATGTCTAATTGCATCTGCATAACTCTGTGAAACATGCCAAAGCACTATTGATTTGATATCGCGAGAAATAGACATCACCTCTTTGACCTTACTGTCTTGAACAGTTTTCCAATTGCAGAAACAGGGACAGTCAAATAACGGTGAAGAGTTGATACTGACTGTACAATTTTACAAAATTATTTAAAAGTTAACACGATTGGAAAAAATGCTGGGTTATCAACTTACTAGTCACAGTTGACATCAGACTCGACCAAGTTGTGGTGCTTGGCAGAGTGTTATTCGTCAGCATAGTAGTGGAAAGAGACGGAATGGATTGGATAACCGAAGTCAGGGACACAGCAAGGGTCGTGGGAGGTACAGTGGCAGTCGTCGACGTCAGATATTGAGTATTAGTCTGTGGTTCAGTAGTTGTCGCTGGTGGCTGTGAACTAGTTGCCTCTGTCGGATAAGTAGTCGTAGGTTGATTAGAAGAAGCTGTATGTGACTGTACAATAGTTGTCTGTGGTGAAGTCTCCGTCGTAGTTGACTGGATGGTAACTGTAGGTGGTCCAGTAATAGTTGTTGATGACTGAGCAGTAGTTGTCAGTGGCTGAATTGCAGTCGTGGGCGGTAGAGCTGTAGTCGTCGGTGACTCATTAGTTGTAGGTGACTGAGTGGTAGTTGTGGGTGACTGAGTGGTAGTTGTGGGTGATTGAGTAGTAGTCGTGGGTGACTGAGGGGTAGTTGTGGGTGACTGAGTGCTAGTTGTGGGTGATTGAGTAGTAGTTGTAGGTGACTGAGTGGTAGTTGTGGGTGACTGAGTGGGAGTTGTGGGTGATTGAGTTGTAGTTGTGGGTGATTGCGTTGTAGTTGTGGGTGATTGAGTCGTAGCTGTGGGCGATTGAGTGGTAGTTATGGGTGGCTGAGTGGGAGTTGAGGGTGACTGAGTGGTAGTTGTGGGTGGCTGAGTGGGAGTTGTGGGTGGCTGAGTGGTAGTTGTGGGTAACTGAGTCGTAGTTGTGGGTGGCTGAGTGGGAGTTGTGGGTGACTGAGTCGTAGTCGTGGGTAACTGAGTGGTTGTTGTGGGTGGCTGAGTGGGAGTTGTGGGTGACTGAGTCGTAGTTGTGGGTGGCTGAGTGGGAGTTGTGGGTGACTGAGTCGTAGTCGTGGGCGACTGAGTGGTAGTTGTGGGTGGCTGAGTGGTAGTTGTGGGTGGCTGAGTGGGAGTTGTGGGTGATTGAGTTGTAGTTGTGGGTGATTGAGTCGCAGTTGTGGGTGATTGAGTGGTAGTTGAGGGTGGTTGAGTGGTAGTTGGGGGTGGCTGAGTGGTAGTTGTGGGTGGCTGAGTGGGAGTTGTGGGTGATTGAGTTGTAGTTGTGGGTGACTGAATGGTAGTTGTGGGTGATTGAGTAGTAGTTGTGGGTGACTGAGTGGTAGTGGTGGGTGACTGAGTCGAAGTCGTGGGTGACTGAGTGGTAGTTGTGGGTAATTGAATATTAGTTGTGGGTGGCTGAGTGGGAGTTGTTTGTGATTGAGTAGTAGTTGTGGGTGATTGAGTCGTAGTTGTGGGTGGCTGAGTGGAAGTTGTGGGTGATAGAGTTGTTGTTGTGGGTGATTGAGTGGTAGTTGTGGGTGATTGAGTCGTAGTTGTGGGTGGCTGAGTGGTAGTTGTGGGTGATTGAGTAGTAGTTGTAGGTGCCTGTGTGGTAGTTGTGGGTGGTTGAGTGGTAGTTGTGGGTGGCTGAGTGGTAGTTGTGGGTGGCTGAGTGGGAGTTGTGGGTGATTGAGTTGTAGTTGTGGGTGACTGAAGGGTAGTTGTGGGTGATTGAGTAGTAGTAGTGGGTGACTGAGTCGAAGTCGTGGGTGGCAGAGTGGGAGTTGTTTGTGATTGAGTAGTTGTTGTGGGTGATTGAGTTGTAGTTGTGGGTGGCTGAGTGGTAATTGTGGGTGATTGAGTAGAAGTTGTAGGTGGCTGAGTGGTAGTTGTGGGTGGCTGAGTGGGAGTTGTTTGTGATTGAGTAGTAGTTGTGGGTGATTGAGTCGTTGTTGTGGGTGGCTGAGTGGTAGTTGTGGGTGATTGAGTAGAAGTTGTAGGTGGCTGAGTGGTAGTTGTGGGTGGCTGAGTGGAAGTTGTGGGTGATTGAGTTGTAGTTGTGGGTGATTGAGTCGTAGTTGTGGGTGGCTGAGTTGTAGTTGTGGGTGATTGAGTCGTAGTTGTGGGTGGCTGAGTGGTAGTTGTGGGTGATTGAGTAGCTGTTGTAGGTGGCTGAGTGGTAGTTGTGGGTGATTGAGTAGTAGTTGTGGGTGACTGAGTTGTAGTTGTGGGTGATTTAGTCATAGTCGTGGGTGTCTGAGTTGTAGTTGTGGGTGATTGAGTAGTAGTTGTAGGTGGCTGAGAAATAGTCGTCGGAGGATAAGTTGTCTGGGGCTCAGTAGTTGTCGAATAGGGCGTGGTAATGGTCGTTGTGAATTCGTTTACTGTGGTCGTTTGCTCTGTCGTAGTTGTAGTGGGATTGGCCGTTGTTTTTATTAGAAAAGTTGTTGTCGTTGTCATAGTTGTAGTTGTCGCTGTTTGCGTCGTAGTTGCACCGCATGCTGAAGCAATTTGAATATCACGGTTGAAGTTGGAGTTATGTTGTTCCTGGTAGTGGCTAGTAACGAGAGACCTATATAAACCTATTTATGCACTCATATTTCTGTTTCTAGGTGTGTGAATGTGCGCCAGTATGCTTAATGTGTATATATTTTGAAGGACTGCACTGGTATCTGTCCTCTATTTGAAGGGACTGGACTGGTATCTGTACTCTATTTGAAGGGACTGGACTGGTATCTGTACTCTATCTGAAGGGAATGCACTGGTATATATATGTATATATATATATATATATATTGATGTTTGCATGTATTGTATTGTTTTTTTTGTATTGTATTTCAAAACTTATAAAGCGCCTCTACCCATTGCCCACAAATCAGAGGCGCTCCCAGTGCGGAAGTCCTCAGGAATAAAGGCAAGTTTTAAGAACGAGAAACTGGAGCAGGAATTAAAGATCGGCTCTTCTTCTTCTTCTTGGTTAAAACGATTCATATTATTCAGCTGTCAAACTAAGTTGTTCAAATAGCGCGCGTGTAAGAATACAGCTTTTACCAAAGCTCCAGGGTACGTACCATACGTACTCTATTTTTTGAAAGGTACGTACGTTTTTTAACGTACCCTATTTTAGGGTACGTTAACAATACAAAAATACGTTAACCACGTCATTGCTCATTATAAGAATGTTCAATTTAATTTAAGCAAACAATCACAACCCAGTATACAGCGTGGTAAATTGCAGCAATGCTATATTAAATTTACTGCTACGCTACCGGAAGTACCGGTTTCAATGACGCATACTGTTGACGTCAGATTGTACGTAGGCTATGGGTCGCTGAGTAAACCATAAATAAAATTTTCGTGTATGATACGTACCATACGCGTATTGTATTTTTTGAAAGGTACGTACGTTAACGTATTCTATTTTAGGGTACGCGTACCCTCGAGCTTTGGCTTTTACTACAAATTAAATTATAAAATACATAGTTTTAAAATTGCTACACGAAATGATTTTATTCAAAATCAAATAAACGGCGTCAATAATGTATTCAAATAAGCCGCGCCTGTGTGTAAGGGTTGAAAGAGGGGAGGGGTATGGTATGGAGCCTTCCACTGGGTGTACTCAATCGAATCCTCCGCTCAAACAAACACTCGATATTGAAGGACTGCACCGGTATCTGTACTCTGTCTGGAGGGACTGCACTGGTATCTGTCCTCTATCTGAAGGGACTGCACTGGTATCGGACCTCTATCTGAAGGGACAGCACTGGTATCTGACCTCTATCTGAAGGGACAGCACTGGTTTCTGTCCTCTATCTGAAGGGACAGCACTGGTATCTGTCCGCTCCTCTGAAGGGTCAGCACTGATATCTGCCCTCTATCTGAACGGACTGCACTGGGTTGTGTCCTTTATCAACTATTCAGAACCATGCGTGCAATTGAAGTTTTACCTTGCAGGATTGATCCGTGGATGACCACAGAGCAATGTATTTGGTAAGTACCGATCTTACGATGCATTGACTTGGTTTGCTAGAAAGAATGTATGTAAAGGTTTGCGATTTGGGGTCGACATGTGAATCGTCGGTGTACTGCTGTAACTGGACTCCAAAGTGATTGGTTATGTGGCTAATTAGTTAAGTGAAGATTGAAAGTAAGAAGAGGCTGAGAACAGATCCTTGTGGGACACTCCAAGCAGAGAGTAGGAACTGACCGAGCATTAGGCCTACTAACTTGCTGAGACCGTTTGAAAAAGTTAGAAGCTAGCCAGTTTAAGGCAGTTCCAGAGACACCGAAGATTTTCACTAAGTTTAGAAAATAGTAGCATGCATGTTTCGATGAATTCATGCATGTCAGCATTTCTATGGGGCTATGGCCATATACTTGTGTGGACGTATGCACGCACGCCTGCATGTTTTTCAATTATTTTATTACGCGTTTACAGAACCTGTACGATTTATTATGCGTTTCCATGTGCTTTTGATTTAGTAATTTTGAAAAAAACTGAAAATTGCATTTATAGGAGATCAGCAGAAGAGGAATAATAATTATAGCCAGTCATCCAAACGTTTCTAAAAATTATTAAAACAGTTGAAAAAGCTTTGTGTTGTATTTTGACTTGCTGGTCGCAGTTGATATCAGAGGCGACCTATTCCTATTCCATGGTCCATACGAAGTTTCTGGTGACCACTCCTCGGTGTAGTCGAGTTAGTCGTTGTAAGTGTAAATGTGTTAGTTGTTCGTGGCTGTGTATTAATTGTATATTGGTAAGTAGAATGTTATTTGTAGTTGAGGAGTAGCTCTAGACAGTGCCGTCTTAAGGCATGGGCGCGCTGGAGAGTCGCCAGGGCCCCCGCGATTCTAGAGGCCGAAATTAAAAAGGCAGTGCTTGACCTTTATTGACTTCAAGCCAATAATAAATCAATAATAAATCAAATGAAAAGAAATTTCGCAAGCTTTTGTGTTGATTAATGATAAATAATTCATACTGTACCATCTTTGTAAGGAGTACCAATTAATTAGCATTTATATGTTGAAATATTTGTGTTTTTCAAAAGTTTGTGCTGACTAAGCTTCGCTTTACAGTATGTTTCTTTATGTTTAAACATTCATTTGGTTACAAAGTGAATGTTGAAAGTACCAATAGATGCATAGGTTTAACTTTATTGCCCGTTTAAATTTTTATCCCCGTGGGTGGGCAGAGGCCCCAGTGCATTGCTTTGCCCATGGCTTACAATGCTGTTGTTATGGCACTGGTTCTAGAGTGTTGATGGCTTTGTAGTTGCCAGTGGTTCACTTGTAGTTCTAAATCGGTGAGTCATCGCTGTCGATGCTGAATAGTAGCTGTAGCTAGATGACATATAGTTGTTGGCGACTGGATAGTAGTAGTCTGTGGCTGAGCATTTGTCGCCTTAAATGCGAAAAGTTAATGAACATGCACATAGTGCTGAGTAACGTGAAAACTTGCTACTTTATATGTACACCATGCTGCATAGATATTAATTGTTGATGTCTTCCAATTCCGTTTATATTATGGCAATATAATCTCTGATTTTGGTCAATTTCAGCAGATATAAAAGAGTAGATTGATAAAATTAATGCATAAAACTCACAATGTGAAGTGCAGGATGCGGAAAACTCTGGCGCATTCGTCGCGATGTAATTGAACTGAGGATCCCTCGGTGGTGCAAATGAAAGATTGCATTGGTAGGTTGATGGATCGTTGGGATCGACAAAGATGGTTGAAGTTGATACGAAATACGGATCAACTCTGTGCCTGGTAGGAGTATCTGATATATAGTAAATGCCATTGGCTGTCCAGTCCATAACTGCATCAATAGGATGGAAAGTGCTGTCTGCGTATATGATGGTGCAGTTGATTTCGTTGGTTGTTTCATTGATGGCTGTGCACGAACAATTTGGACCTTGGTCTGTGGAAGACAAAATCAGACTGAAAATTTAATAACAGAGAAGAAACATTTGATGATACGTGACTGACAGGGTATGACAGAGATGCAAGTTATGTACAATTATTGTCATGAGAAGAATGTAATAAATTGTTCTTTAATCGTGTCACAGATGGATGTCATAAATCCAAATCTATTCGTCAAGAACACGTCAACGCTGATGGTACGGCAGGGACGTCATTGGGGGGGGGGGGTTTGGGAATTTGAAGAAAACTATAAATAAGTTCACCAAAACCTAATTATGTTAAGTGACAATATGCACACTGCAGCAAACATCATGCAGAATTGCTTTACAGTTTTGCACATGCAGACTAAATACAAAACTTAACAAGCTGGCCAAGTTCCACCCGAAAAATACTCAAATGGCGTCCCTGCATCCCTGAAAAAAACTGAAATGACGTCCCTGTGGCACGGGTTCGAGACTGCCGTGACACGTTTACTGTATAGGAAAATTTTAGAAGTCCAACACCCACAGTTAAATTTCCAAGGGCAATTACAAGCCTTTAGGCTTGCCAATCTTCTGTAAGGGGCCATCCATATATTACGTACACAAAAATCCGGGAAAATTGGACCCCCTCCCCCCCTGTTCGCAAGCGTACTTTCTTCCACCACCCCCACCCTGAGTACGTACGTTTGACGCACCCCCCCCATGACCAGCTGCAGAAAGTGTCTCCAGGCAGCCTGTCTGCACTTTAGGCCAGATTATTGAAGGGCCAATATAGACAAATTATAGGTGTCGTTCACAGCACAGAATAACTGCACATGGCTTTTATATAATGTAATAAAATGCCATGGGACGACTATAGGATAATACAGAGTTATAAATAGGCTAATGTGGACGTCATAATTAGAAATTTATTTTGGGTACGTACACATTTTGTTACCCCCTTCCCCCCCGTTCGCACCCGTACGCAAAATCGCCAAAATCCGACCCCCCTCCCCCCCTAAGTGCGTACGTAATATGTGGATGGCCCCTAAAGGAACAAGCAATAATAATTAATTAAAGTAAGTTTCTCATATCCCTTGAGGCGTTCATTTTCTTCAAAAGGCAACTGAGTCGGCAATCCCAATGAGTTCCAAGGCAGTGGACACGAGGCCAGTGCAGCGCAGAAGTTGTCCTTTATCTCGCAAATAAAGCCAATACAAAAATTATACTTCTTGAGGCACGTGTGCAAACTTGAACCAGGGCCTTTACATTGAATCGAACAAGCAACGGTGAGACCAAGGCTTCTTTCCAAAAGACCAAGATGTCGTTCAACCACCAATGGCAATTGTAATCGTGACCTAACGGCCTTTAAGTACGTCTTCGACAATATCAGCTGGGTTGTAAGATGCACTACTGTAACAATGCAATGGTCTCACATCCAACTTTAAAGTAAATGTGCTTAAATAATTTTGCAAATAAAGGCGCTTTGAAACAAAAGCACGAGAAATATTTGGATTATTCTGGTTGCGCATTTTCACAGAAGTCATAAAATTTTAAATTATCGTCCTATTTCAAGCTAAACTGTTAACGCGTTTTCCTTCCCACCTCCATTATCTGCGTACAAAAGACCAATTTGCCTACATACCTCTAGCGCAGTGTTCTTACTTCAAGTAGCAATTTTTCGCTTACAAGTCTCTTGCATCCAGGGCTGCATTGGTAAAATTAGAGGCGAGTACACGCTACCGGTTAGTTTTCCGAAACTAAGTAGAGATGAGTATAAATATTTTGTGAGGTGAGTATACCGTATCTAGAGGTGAATACACGCTGTATACCTGCGTATACCCTCGACTACAGCCCTGCTTGCAACTGCCGTTTAGACATAGGCCTACCAGATTCTTTTGAAACAATGTCATAAAACCACTTTCTTTGGTTTCTGAATCTCTATCGTGCCCAACCTGGGTATAAGTCTTTATTACCGTACCTGCATTTGGTTTTCATAGGTTTTGAGTTGCCTAACTCTGGTAAGAAAAATCTTATGATACCCTAGGCCCGTAAGATAAATGATATTTTCCGTTGTTTCCAGTCTTTAATCCAGATTGACAATCCTCTCGTTTTCAAAAATTCACTTTTGGTATTTTAAAAGGATTCGTAATTTACTCTTGGATTACAAAATCATGTCCTCCTTATCTAGCAAACATCATTTCTATACTGATAACACAACTTTTCATTTGTTTTTCCTCGATTTTCTTCCTCAAGCGCATCAAATCACGTTTGTACCACCAACACTAAGATATGGTAAATTGCAAATTTCAATGTATCAAATTTTGAAGACCGAATTTTCATGTTTAGAACTACCTATAGAACCCAACTGTCGTAATTCTTACTGACATTTCAACAAGGAACCTCTCTCACGAGCTTCTTTCTTTAGTCGCGAATACGTGCTTGATTCCTGTGGCCAGTGGTGACGTAATGCGATCGGCAGACGTGGAATAACTCTACGTTCATCCGGTGTATTGATGAACAATAAGGTGTGCGTCATCATTCAACTTCACCTTTGACTTCTTCCATGTACCTCAGATTTTTGACGTTTATCTGTAAATCAGCTGTTTCTATTCCAACCACTTTCATTCGTGTCCCTCTCTCCCCTAGTCCACTCTTGTAAACCCTCTCCCTCATATACGTTTCCTCTCTCACTTCCATCGTATAACAATCTTGAGCAAACCAACACTGCACTCCAGCCTTTCATATTATTAATAACAGGGTTGCAAGTTAAAAATTGAAATATTTCACACGAGCTAAATATAAACACTGGTCTAAACCAAAGTAATTGTCGTATCGCCCATATTTCGCTACCAATGAAGATTGAGGCAAAAAGGGTTTGAATAGATAAAAATAAATCATTATGTTGCAATGAAGGGACGTCAATGCTACAACAGTGGCTTTAGCAAGTTCGAAAATATAATTATACAGTAGCAGATTGCAGTATGCAACTGAGCAAAATTGTCATTGTATTAATTACAACCAGGAAACCAAACAACCAACTTACCCACTATCATTAATAAGCTTGCTCCAGATATATTAGATTAAAGAAAAATTACATTGTAGCCAAAGAACTTACGAACGACGAGGAACTTGGCGCCCGTCTTGTTGGTACTATTGTAACATTGTCCGATGTACAACCCGGCAGTTGTTACCGGATTTGCAGTTGTTGTTGCATCCTTGATAATTAGACCGGTCTGAGTAACCTCGTAGGAACCAGGAACATACGTGGGATTTGTATTACCCCCGAAATCGGTGATAGTTTGCATGGTTAACTCATCTGTAGTTGCAAGATACTTCCACTGTACGTTATTAGGATCAGTTGCTAGATTCATTACTGTATTCGTTTGTCCCTCGTAAACGGCAATATTCTTCAGATTCGAAAGACACTGAGGGCCTAAAAACAACAACTATTGTTCAATTGAAGATCTTCGCAGTCTGTTATTACACAATAGTTCGTTTTTAGACTTCCACTCCATCGTTTTTCTCCACCATTTAAATCCACTAACACCATTGGAAAATTCAGATAAGTCCAGATGCAAATTTACCCAAAATTGCAGCTTGTCACAGATTGCCTCTAGTCTGTTTGAGTATTTTTATATGTATTCATCATTGCATGCATGCCTGCATATCTATATATGCATTTATGTATGTATGCATGTAAGCATGAATGCTTTGAACTACGTATTGATACATGTCTAATAATGCATCTGCATAATTCTGTGAAATATGCCAAAGCACTACTGCTTTGAATTCGCGAGAAACAGATGAGACCTCTTTGACCTTACTGTCTTGAACAGTTTTCCAATCGCAGAAACAAGGAGAGTAAAATAACGGTGAAGAGTTGATACTGAATCACGTAATGAGCCAGAAAGTTGAACAATTTTACAAAATAACAGGTAAACACGATTGGGAAGATACAATGCTGTTTTGTGAACTTACTAGTCACAGTTGACATCAGAGGCGAAGAAGTTGAGGTGCTTGTAGTGGAAAGAGACGGTCCAGTAATAGTCGTTGATGACTGAGCAGTAGTTGTCAGAGGCTGAATTGCAGTCGTGGGTAGTACAGTCGTTGTCGTTGATAACTCAATAGAAGTGAGTGACTGAGTGGTAGTTGTGGGTGACTGAGTAGTAGTTGTAAGTGGCTGAGTAGTTGTTGTGGGTGGCTGAGTAGTAGTTGTAGGTGGCTGAGTGGTAGTTGTGGGTGACTGAGAGGTAGTTGTGGGTGGCTGAGTGGTAGTTGTGGGTGGCTGAGTTGTAGTTGTGGGTGATTGAGTAGTAGTTGTGGGTGACTGAGTGGTAGTTGGGGGTGACTGAGTGGTAGTTGTGGGTGTCTGAGTAGTAGTTGTGGGTGATTGAGTAGTAGTTGTTGGTGCCTGAGTAGTAGTTGTGGGTGATTGAGTAGAAGTTGTGGGTGGCTGAGTGGTAGTTGTGGGTGACTGAGGGGTAGTTGAGGGTGACTGAGTGGTAGTTGTGGGTGGCTGAGTAGTAGTTGTGGGTGATTGAGTAGTAGTTGTTGGTGCCTGAGTAGTAGTTGTGGGTGATTGAGTAGTAGTTGTGGGTGGCTGAGTAGTAGTTGTGGGTGACTGAGGGGTAGTTGTGGGTGACTGAGTGGTAGTTGTGGGTGACTGAGTGGTAGTTGTGGGTGGCTGAGAAATAGTCGTCGGATGATAAGTCGTCTGGGGCTCAGTAGTTGTCGAATAGGGTATGGTAGTAGTCGTTTGTTCTGTCGCAGTTGTAGTGGGATTTGTCGTTGATTTTATTAGAGTAGTCGTTGTCGCTGTTACTGTTGTCGTTGTCGTTGTTTGCGTCGTAGTTGCACCGTATGCTGAAGCAGTTTTAATATCAAGGTAGCAGTTGGAGTTACGTTGGTAGTGGCTAGTAACGAGAGACCTACATAAGCCTATTTATACACTCATTTTTCTGTTTCTAGGTATGTGAATGTACGCAGGTATGCCTATTATATATATATATATATATATATATATGTATATATATACATATTGTTGGGAGTTGGCCTTCAGCCATCCCGCCATTATCATCCTCACATGCACTTACTAACCTTAGTTAAGACGCACCTCGTTTGAAGCTAGAAGTAGGATGGTCTCGTTGGCTATATATAGCAGTGTTCTTGTGTCTACAGGGAGACCGGTTTTAGTTAAGTAAGGCGTAAGACGTGCACTGGTTGTGTCACGCATTGTAAGTACCCTTTTGTGGTCGTTTTCCGAGAGTGTACCCTGCGTGGTCGCTACTCATGTTTAATTGCCGGTTCTCGAGTTGTATCTTCCTTTGTGGAGTTTGTGCAGGCGTCTTCTCGGAGAGTCTGTCTTTTGACGTTTCGTTTGTCTTGTATGTGTGAGTATCGTTTCAATTTTGTACATAGTGTAAATATACGTTTTATCAATATTGCGAAAGTCTTCGTTTTCCATGTCATTTCTCGTATCATTCTAACTCACATTTCACCTCTAGACTAACAAGCTAACATATGGGGGCTCGTCCTTAAAATTCACCGTTTTCCGTTTTGTTAAATTAGAAATTTCAAAATTGGAAATTGGGTCTGCGTATTTGCGTATTTGACGGTTTCTTTGAAAGTTGTACACGTTTTTGTGCATACGACTTTGTATCATGGCTACATTTGGGTCTGATACATCGGCAACTGCTTCTCCGGTTGGGAGTGTCCTTCACTCTCCGGTGACTAAGCCTTTGAGTTTGTACGACATCTTCGATATGTCGGCTGACGAATTAAGACTTGAATTAGAGAAGTTAGATCAAGACACTAGAGGCATGAGTAAGCCTCAAATGCAGAAAATTCTTGCTAAATTGAGAACGCAGGAAAAAGAAGTGTTCCATTTTGGAGTTAGACCGCTAGAGATTGGGTCTCGGGAAGCATTAGAAAAGATTGAATTGACGAAGTTGGAGAGTGACAGGAAATTTCAATTGGAGAAATTGAGAATGGAGGCTGAAGACAGAAACTTCCAGGAAAAGTTGAAGATGGAGGAAAGAGAACGAGTGAGGCAAGATAAAGAGAGGCAGAGACAATATGAGTTAGAGCTAAAGCGCATCGAGGCTAAGGTTTTGAACCCAGGTCCCGAACTGGACAAAGATGTGTTTCGCATAGCTTCTGCCATCAAATTGGTCCCTAAATTTGACGAGACAAATATAGAGCATTATTTTGTTTCATTTGAGAAGGTTATGACCATTCATAAATTTCCAAGAGATAAATGGACTGCTTTGTTACACCCTCAATTAACTGGTAAAGCTCAACAGGTTTTTTCGGAGTTATCTCTGGAGGGCTGTAAGAATTATGACACCCTAAAACAGGCTTTGTTGGCTGCATTTGCTAGGGTGCCGGAATTTTATAGGAAGAGTTTTAGAACTTTGGTTAAGGGTGCTCAGGAGACTTACTCTGCTTTCGCTTTCCGCTTAGCGTTACCTTTTCAAAGGTGGCTGGAAGGTGAAGATGCGTTTAATGACTTGACTAAGGCCTTTGAAGTCTTTAAACTTGAGCAATTTGTGACTTGCTTGCCTGTTGAAATCCATAGATGGATAATTGACAAAAAGCCCGCGACAGTTTCAGCCGCTGCGAAGTTGGCAGACGAATTTGCTATTCTATATAAGCCCTTCCCTGTGCATGCTTCTGTCTTGCATTCGAATGATGAAAAATGGGAAAATTTTGGATTTGGTCGTGATTCGGGTCGTGGAGCTAAAACTCATTGGTCGCCGAAAAATTTTCGTAAAGAGGGCCAATTTCACAAGTCATGGGAGTCCCTGATTGTTTGTACTTACTGCGGTAAATCTAATCATGGGTTTTCTTCATGTTACAAATTGCATCCGGAATTGAGGTCAAGACGGGGTTTCGCTGCTCTGCAGAACACCAGTCCTAAGAATGTAGAATTAGTTATGGGCGTAGATACGTCTGTACAAGTGAAGGATGGGCCGACTAAAATGGTCGACGCTGGCTACTTGTCATTCTGTTCGTCTGGCTATGTGTATACGCCCACTGGACTTTCTCGCAATATTGTTGTGTTAAGAGATACTGGTTCTTTGCAAAGCTTGGCTAGCAAGGAATTATTGCATGCTAATGAGTTCTGTTACACCGGTGAGGTTCGCCTTATTAGGGGTATCTCGGGTGTCACGCTTCGTGTTCCTTTGGTTGAAATTCGAGTTGAGTCTAAATTTGCTAACGGCACTATCTTATGTGGGTTGGTAGACCATTTGCCACCTGCCATTCACGTTCTAATTGGTAACGACTTGGATAGTCCACAAGATGAGATAAATGTGGGAGTGACTACGCGCGCTCAAGTTAAATTGACCGATTCTGGCTCTTTACCTGTGTCGCATACTCAATCTGTAGAAGATAAGTTTGCTGATATAAATGTGCAGTTAGACGTAGACTTGAGTGCCTTATTCAAAGAGTCTACTGCAGTGCATGCTGATTTAACCAATGTAGAGTCGCGTGTTGATTGTACGCCTACACTTGATGTCGGTTTGGTTGTGCCTGCAAGTGTGAATGTGTCTGAGTCGCCTAAATTAGAAGAGGTGGTCGCAAATAGTCCTTTGGATTTTGTGCAACGGGATGAATTGCTGGGCATGCTTAGTACGTTTAAGGGTGTGTTTAGCGATGTACCTGGCAAGACTTCACTTATTGCACACCGTATTGAGTTGATACCTGGTGCACGACCAGTACGGCAGACAGCTTATCGGTTGCATCCTGAGCGTATGGCACAGGCAGACAAAGAGATTAAAGGCCTAATGGAAGAAGGCATTGTAGAGGAGTCCGAAAGTGCGTGGGCTTCGCCTATAGTACTTGTACCTAAATCGGATGGGTCTCTGCGGCTGTGCACAGACTTTCGTAAGTTGAATGCGCTTACGGTAGCCGATCCTGAAAATAAGAAGCAGGTTCAATCTTTTCTGGGTTTGGCTGGTTATTACCGCAAGTTCCTGCCGCATTACTCTCAGTTAACGTTACCTCTTACTTTGTTACTTAAGAAAGGTCACCGGTTTACTTCGTCTCCTGAGGCTGAGAATGCATTCATTGATTTGAAGTCTAGGATGGCTTCGCGGCCTATACTTAAACCGCCAGATTTTGACAAACCCTTTTATTTAGCTGTGGATGCTTCGTACTTTTGTTTGGGAGGTTGTCTATTTCAGATAACGGACGAGATTGAACATCCGGTCTGCTACCTGAGTCGGAAGTTGAGTTCGGCGGAAGTACGCTATTCGACCATTGAGAAGGAGGCACTTGCGCTGGTGGTCGGTGTACGCGCGTTCAGCGTGTACTTTGGTTCCGCTCCAGTGGTTGTTTATACGGATCATAGTCCACTACAGTTCATAAATCGCATGGCTCCTTCGAATGCGAAACTTTTGCGATGGAGTCTTGAACTCCAACAATATTCCTTGAACATTAAGCATCGGCGTGGTCGAGACAATGTGTTGCCAGACATATTAAGTCGCCCCTCAGTTTAAGTGTACGAACTTTTCATAGATTTCTACGGACTTATAGATTTTCCTAGTAGACTGTTGCTTTGATGAACTTTGGAGATAGTTTAAATTGATGTACATTTGTAGTTTTTGCATGGTCGGAAACACTTTTAATGTTTCCTCTTTTTCGTTGTCGGGGGGTCTGTTGGGAGTTGGCCTTCAGCCATCCCGCCATTATCATCCTCACGTGCACTTACTAACCTTAGTTAAGACGCACCTCGTTTGAAGCTAGAAGTAGGATGGTCTCGTTGGCTATATATAGCAGTGTTCTTGTGTCTACAGGGAGACCGGTTTTAGTTAAGTAAGGCGTAAGACGTGCACTGGTTGTGTCACGCATTGTAAGTACCCTTTTGTGGTCGTTTTCCGAGAGTGTACCCTGCGTGGTCGCTACTCATGTTTAATTGCCGGTTCTCGAGTTGTATCTTCCTTTGTGGAGTTTGTGCAGGCGTCTTCTCGGAGAGTCTGTCTTTTGACGTTTCGTTTGTCTTGTATGTGTGAGTATCGTTTCAATTTTGTACATAGTGTAAATATACGTTTTATCAATATTGCGAAAGTCTTCGTTTTCCTTGTCATTTCTCGTATCATTCTAATTCACATTTCACCTCTAGACTAACAAGCTAACAATATATATATATATATATATATGTATGTGTGTGTGTGTGTGTGTTATATTAATGTTTGCATGCATTGTATTGTATTTTTTTGTATTGTATTTGAAAACTTATAAAGCGCCTCTACCTATTGCCCACAAATCAGAGGCGCTTCCAGTGCGAGAGTCCTCGCGAATAACGGCAAGTTTTAAGAACGAAAAACTGTAGCAGGACCACCAGATAGTAGTGCAGCCCGGACCGAAGGAGGTGGCTGATTCGACAGTGCAGGGCTAATTTTAACATCATAATATCATCATCATCATCATCATCATCATCATCATCATCTCTTTCTTGTTCTTGTTCTTCTTGTTCTTGTTCTTCTTGTTCCTGTTCTTGTTCTTCTTGTTCTTGTTGTTGTTTTTCTTCTTGTTCTTCATGTTGTTGTTGTTCTTCTTCTTGTTGTTCTTCTTGCTCTTCTTGTTCTTTTTCTTATGTTGTTGTTGTTGTTGTTGTTGCTGTTGTTGTTGTTGTTGTTGTTCTTCTTCTTATTCTTCTTCTTCTTCTTCTTCTTCTTCTCCTTCTTATGATTATAGGGATGTAGGAATACATTGATGCATACACACATTCATGCATAAATGCAGAAAGGTGTAAACATGCATATCGCTGCATGTTTGTATTTTTACATGTTCAAACACACATACAGTCAAACACAATCCTAAATATGCATACAACCATAGGCCTACATACATACAAATACCCTCATACGTACACAGATGCTGATGTAGTTATGCAGGCATACATGACTTTGTTTAGCTCACGTCAACAACTGGCCGAGGTTGACTACCCTCTCTTATCTCTCTTATCTCAAAGCTTTCCTTCGTATACCTTCTCTACATCTGCCCGTAACCTGGGTGTCATTCTTGATAGTTCCCTTTCCTCTTTCTAACATATCTCGTATCTCACCTGCTCGTGCTACTACCATCTCCGACGTCTGAAAGCTATTCGAAGATCTGTCTCCTCTCCAGTCTTTACCTCTGCTGTCCATGCTTTCATCTGCTTTCGCATTGATTACTGTAACTCCCTCTTTGTTGGCCCTCCCAATATCCGTCTCTCCCCTCTGCAATCTGCTCTTAAAACAGCCAGACTAATCGCCCGTCTCCCACGCTTCTCCCATGATGATGATGATGATGATAATGATGATGATGATGGTGATGATGATGATGATGATGATGATGATGATGGCCAGTCCTTTCCCTCGCCTTCTCTTCTACCCACCGACAGCATACGGTCAGTTTACTCATTTAGCTGAGTTGACTTGGGAGCGCACGCAGATCAGAAATCTCGAACCAAATTTCTGCCTTTGCGGGGATTTGAACCCTCGACCTCTCGGATGACTACACCATCGAGCACCCCACGTCCCTATAAATATATGCTTTTATATAACCTCAAGACTTTCCTTTTTGACCGGGCTTGGGTCGGGAGCGCCTCTGAGTAGTTGCCTTGAAGGGGCGCTATATAAATTCCGTTGATTGATTGATTGATTGATTATATGCAGGCCTATGATTGTATTCATTCATGCATGCATGCATCTATGCAACTTTGTACCTATCCGCGTTTGTATTTATGCATGTATGTACGCGTGCATTGACCTATGTATGCACGTATGTATGTATGTATGTATGTATGTATGTATGTATGTATGTATGTATGTATGTATGTATGCATGTATGTATGTATGTATGTATGTATGTTTGCATGTATGTATGTATGTATGTATGTGTGTATGTATGTATGCATGTATGTATGATAATTCCTTCCGGATCTGACCGTCTACCTGTCATTTTACCTGATGTTGGGGAAAGCCAACTTTTGAAGGTACCAAGCTACATTCTGGCACAGCAGAAGCACAGCCAGCCGCTGTTGCTAAATTGTTGCTGGAATGATTTATGCTAACTGAAAACTCTGGTTAGCTATCAACAAGAAAATCCTGCTCTCTCCAAAGTAGCCAGCAATAAATTTGCAGGTCATCTGTGGTACCTTAGTGAGGAGCTCGTGGCTTTGGCATTTTTTGAGTTGGCATTGACAGCCAAGTCCAAACGAGCAATGGTGAAAGCAACACAAAGCTTTACACGAGCGACCAGGCCAAGATGATCCTCCTAAGAGAATGTAGGTAAATGTTCAGAAATCTGTGGTCATGAGCATACAATGAACATAAAATGAACATACAATGAACTCCATACTATTTTTTGACTGGCTAAGAATCTCTAGTGATTTCCTGAAAAGCGATCCTGAAACATGTGAACTTCAAGATGATTATAAAGTTGCCTCAGAAATTATTCATCATCTACAAGTTGTAAATGACAATGAGGAAAGAGGAGTTGCTTTGATTGAAGAGTATAATTCCATAATTACAAAGAAAACCAGAAACAATATCTGTTTCAAGTAGTGCATGATCACAGAAGCAACTTTCCAGAATGCAAGAAAGAAATGCTTAAGTAAAAAAAAACTTCAGTAAATGATCTGTGAGCCATATACATGTATTATTATTACGTAATAACATAAAGTCATACTAATTAATTGAAATTATTTAGAACTACTACTTTAACAGTTTGTTCACTTAATAATAACAACAATTAAACATTGTTGTTTCATTAGGTAAAGAAAATATTAAAAATGATGGATAATGGAAAAATTTCTTTTAAAATACCTTTGTGTCAAATTTAAATGTTATTGAGCTACCCCTAAATGACAAGATAATGTTCTATAACTTTGCACAAATTTCTTTTATATTCAATGGAACACAACTAAAAGCGGAAAGTCAAGAAAAAACTATTTTAATTTTTTCCATGAAAGTCAGAACCACCCCAGTATGTATGTATGCAATGCTATGCATGTATGTATGTATGTATGTATGTATGTATGTATGTATGTATGTATGTATGTATGTATGTATGTATGTATGTATGTATGTATGTATGTATGTATGTATGTATGTATGTATGTATGTATGTATGTATGTATGTATGTATGTATGTATGTATGTATGTATGTATGTATGTATGTATGTATGTATAGACATATGTATGTATAGACATATTTTGTGAAATTTGCCAAAGCACTTCTCATTTCAACTCACTGTCCTTATTGTCTTGAACAGTTCTCACATCGCGAAATGGATAAAAGAATAACGGCGAAGAGTTGAGACTCCACCTTGTTACAGTAGTGAGCCAGTAAGTTGTACAATTTTCAAAAAATAACAGATAAAAACGATAGAGAGAAATTAAGATGCTGTATTATAAACTTACTAGTGCCATTCATCAGTGTAGTAGTGGGCAGATATTGAGTGGCAGCTGTGGGTGGTTGAGTCTGGGGCACAGAAGTTGCCGTATTGGGGGTGGTAATGATCGATGTGGATGCTTCTGTTGCTGTCGGTTGCACTGTAGTAGTCGTAATCGGATTGGTCGTTGTTGTTGTTGGATTGGTTGTTCCTGTTGTCGTTGTCGTTGCTGTGGTTGTTGGTAGTTGCGTCGTAGTTGGACCGCAATCTGAAGCAGTTTTAATAACACAGTAGGAGTTGGAGTTGCGTTGTTCCTGCTAGTGGCTAGTTACGAGAGACTTTCTTTGACCGCTCTGGTCATCGTAGTGAATTATTATTGTGTCAGATTTACTCAAAATGTCATCGGCCTTACCTACTGAAGTTCTGCTCCAGCGTCGTCGCTATCGTCTATTTACTATCACTACCAATAGTATTAAAATTAAGCCTTTGTTTAATTTTGCGCCTCACCTTCACCTTTTATGAGGCGCAAACTGTGTCAGTTTAAATGATGCTATCATTAATTAAAAACGAAAAGTGAATTTATGAATAGTGCTGAGATAATTGGAAGTGGCAGCACTTCTGCATGTGCCATGACGAAGAATAATTACTGCAATTTTTTTCATATTCTGTTTATAATATGAAAGTTTAGTCTCAAATTTTGGCTAAGCTAAGCTGATGTTAAAAGATAGACTATAATTTTAGTTTATTTCCATAAAACTCACAATTTGGAGTGCAAGTTGCGACGAAGGAGGGTGCATTTGTTGCGATGAAGGGTGCAGAAATACTCTGCGTTTTCGTAAATGTAAGTTTGCATTCATAGACTGATGGATCGTTGACGCTGGTTGTGATGGTTGATGCTGATGTAAACACACCATTAACTCTCGTCCTCTGACTCAGAGTGTCATTCTTCAAGAAAACGCCATCCTTTGTCCAGGTGATCTTGGGATAGATCGGATTGTAACTGCTGTCGGCATATGTGACGCCGCAGCTTATGTTATTGCTTGTTGAATTGATCATTGTGCAATTACACGTAGGAGGTGCGCCTGTGGAAGATACAGTCAGTCAGAAATAACAGAGAAGAAAAAGATGACGACATGTGACGTGCACCTAGGCTATTTGATTCTGGACAATGGGGAGAAGTCCAAGTTAACTATATTGAGAACTATGATATTGCCCGCTAATTGTGTCAGAAACTGATTCCACAAATTAAAACAAAATTCGTCAAGGGGAGGCTCCTCAGGTTTATAGCGTGTTTATAGATTGGCTCATTTTTATGATCAATTTAGAACTTTACCTTGCAGTATTTGGGGATTAGATGTATTAACCCTCTAAGGGACAAGATTTTTTTGGTCTGCAAAATCTTCACAACTAACACAAATACATTGTCTAGGGTTCTCCTGTCAACATAATGTAGTTTATTTCATGATTAACATTGCACATTTGCAATATGGATACTTTTATTCTATGGGACAGATATGTCCCATTGTCCGTTAAGCGGTAAAAGTACATTTTTATAGCAGTCTTGAAAATTGTTGGACTATGTTGGCTAAATGCCAGAATATGATCATTACCATGGAGCAACGAATTTAATTACACAATTATGATAGTTAGTTAGTGTGGAACTCGAAAAAAAACAGTTACGGTTCCTTTGCAACACACAGAGCAACACTGCACACTGAAATCTTGACCGGTCGGTCGTCTTTGCCCATCTTGTAACAAAGCTTGCATCGCTTACTGTGGAGCATCATGTGAGGCAATTGATCATATATCATCGCTGGAGACGCCTTTCTCTTGATTGCTCCAGTAGGAAAGTATTCTTTCTGGAAGTACAAGTACCTATGAGACCATGAACCACCTGCTGTCTGAACTTCAAATGTGTTATTTCGGTGTCCCCGTTGAGAGACTTGTAATTCAAGCAGCCATTCACCACCGTTGCGTCCAAAACGTAATAGGTGTGGGTATGAGGGGTACCCGTACCCCCATTTTATGGACTGGGGCACCGTATCCCCACTTTTAAACAATGCCAAACAATATTTTTCATTGTGCCCTTCCAGAGATCATTGTCTCCGCCTTCCTTCGTGTATGTAGAAAGAGTGAGGAGTATGTACCACAGAAGTCGGAAAGTAGCCTACTTAGATACGCATGTAATCCGAGAGCCAGACGAACTGAGTCACAGGGAGTCAGACAGGCAGACTTTCAGCCTCACAGATCACCGGCAGACTGACCGCCGTGACCGGCCCGCAGGCCGCATGCGCCACAGATATCTGACATCACCCTCACTCTCCGCCTTATGGTTATCTTAGTCATTGGTACCCCCACTTTTTAGACCAAAGTTACGCCCCTGCAGGCTATCAAATACCATTCTCAGATAATTCTTGTATCGGAACCAAATATCTATTCCATTATATGATTTTAGCTAGTCTGCCAGATCAACTCCTCCCATATATTTGTTGTATTCTTTCACCGATGATGGAACGTTGATAACAACCTTCTCAGCGGAACCCTTCTGACGTAGGCCTATATCTATTGGTACTGTACCTAAGGATGGTTCAGAATAATGGATATGAGGTGGACAGCTTTTATGTCTAGCCACTTCAACAAGTTCATCTTGTCCGCTGTTTGGAGGGACTGAAGTCTTCTTTCTTCATGTGTTTGTCCAACTTAGCTTCCGGCAAGCCCGTTCAATTTTTTTCTGACAGCTCCAACACCTTCTAATCTGTGGCTATGTAGTATGTTTAGCAAGTGGGACGATGTGAAAAAGTTGTCCTTGAAAATACGACAACCAGTTCCGATCGAAATCTTGATTTGGTCTAAAACGACATTTTCGCGAATTTCATGTACGAGCATTTTCTGACATTGCATAAGGGACAATGGAACATATATGTCCCATGAAGATTTTCTTCAAAATCTGCAAGACTGTGGTAGGAATGGCTGTTGTCAATGAATAACCTCTTTTGTGAAGAGTCAATGTACATTATTTTCAAGTTTTGTATCGTATTTTTCCTCTGTGAGAAAAAATAAAAAATTACAAAGTTTGTATTTTATTTAAAAAAATTAATAATCTTAAAATAAAAATATTTGGCCTATAGTATGTGCGGGGACTCATCTAAAGGTATCAGTTAGATTGATCAAATACTTAATAAATAAATAAAATCGTTAGACAAAAAAGTTTGGTCGATCTAATCAATTTACGTACTTTTTTCTGACATGGGACATATATGTCCCATATCCCTTAGAGGGTTAAGAGACAAAATAATGCGAGCATTTTTGAATTTAGAACTATCATCAGAGAGATGATCATTGGGAGAAAACTCAAAAAAAACGGCATTCGTAGGATTGTCTGCAGAAAGAGTAGGCCTACTATAATACGTTGCAGTTGATAACTTGATATTGAATCCACATGTTCAGTTGGTGTATAGTCAAAGAGTAAGAAACCAATTTGATTTACAACACACATACAGCCGTGAGAAGAGGCGAAGCTGTATTGTTAGAGTTGGCGTTGCTAGAACAGGTTAGCTCGTCTGAAGTTGTATAGAACTTCCAGACAACTACACAATAACTGTTCTCATAGTAGCCTGGAAGCAGTGCAGGCCTTAGGGGCGTACGAACCGTGCTGTCGCACGGGGCCCGCAAATTAGGGGGCCCGATAATGTCATATAAAATTAACATTAAACAAGACACCCTAATAATAATATGGTTTGATTCTCTTTGTCAATAAAATAAAAGTCAACCCTCTGTATCCCAGAATTCTCGTGTACATATAGTTAAATTTGACTTGTTGTACTTGTTAACAATCTACTAAAATAAAATGATTAGCAGTTTAAACAGTTTGACTTGTATCATGGGGCCCTACAGTATACTCTGCACGGGGCCCCAAATATCCTAAGGCCGGCGCTGCTGGAAGGTTAATAAGACCGCCGTGATTTACAACCGTCTCTGTGATATCATCACCCTCGTTACAAGTTGTTGTGATTTAGATAATTATAATTACGACTATGATAAACACAAGTGGATACGTCTACTTACGAACGACGACAAGTTTGGCGCCCGTTTTGGTACTGCTAGATGTACAGGTTTGTGCGACATACATGCCAGCAGTTGTTATCGGAGGAACTGTTGGAGACGATTGAGCAACCTTTACGTTCAGATTAGTCTGGGTGACGTCATAGAGGGTCGTATATGGAGGAATAACAGTGTCGCTGCAGTTTGTGATTGTAGAAGGAAATAGCTCATTATCAGTTGGATAAACTTTCCAAGTTTCTGGTGTCGGACTGTTGCAGGTCATCATCGTATTCGGAGCTCCCTCGTAAACAGCCTGATTTCTTAGAGCCGAACACTGACTTTCGACACCTGGAAGGAAAGGTCATAAGCAACTGCAACCATACTATGACATTTACTATGTGTACGTGCGTTCTCAATTTTCCAGTATTCTGTTGGAAAACCTTTTCTTTATACGTGCACCTCCAATCAAATCAAATCAAATCATTCTTTATTGAAACCATCAATGTACATGGTAATAACATAGTTGAGAAACACGTAAATAGAATGGCCTCAAGGGTAGGCCCTGAAGGGAGAAAACTCCCGCTAATAGGGACACCTATTTGAACGCATTATTTGAGGAAAATGTAGGCCCGCTTGGGTGCTACAGATAATAATAATTAGTCTTATTATCTGCATGATGTCAGATTTCCACGGGGGCCTCCTCCGCAAGAAGAAGGTTAAAGGCCGAACACTTTATAATACACGCAGAGTAACAATAATAATAATAATAATAATAATAATAATAATAATAATAATAATAATAATAATAATAATAATGTGACGTTCGTCGCTCGAGATCAACTAACCCTTCATCAGACGTGGTACCAATTTGTGTCGGTCTTACCCGAGACGCTGCTTCGTCGTCGGGCTGGGTTCGGCTCCAGCCAACTGACCTTCTGGAGTCACCCGGGTCACTATCCTGTCTACTTCTGATGTAGACGAGCGGTTCCCTGTCTCCGCTCTCAGTGCCCATTTCTCCAAGAGGAGGTCCCGAGGGTATCGCTTGTTTGCGAACAGTGTCGCTGTCAAGCTCCATCTCACTGTCGGACTCTGCCACTGCCGCGGTCGCCGGGTGGGCAACGTCCTCGTCCTCAGGATGGCCGTCCTTTAGAACAGGGTTCGCTCTCTTGCCGGCAGGAGTCCTCAGCTTCCTGTGAGATCTCTTAGTCAAAGACTTCCTCTTTTTCTCCACCTTAACCGAACCCTCACGTACCATTCTGCACCTCATGACTCTCGAGTTATCGTCAATAGGGGAAAACTCTGAACGTTCTCTTGTCCGAGAGGACAAGGTGTACATCTGACGAGTCGTCACGTCGTGCTGTCTCAAACACGCGAACATCTTGCGATAATATATACACGTGTAATATTAACGCGGTATACTGGTCTCACGACACTCTCTTCTGATAGGACAGGTTCTAGGTCTAAAACCTCCCTAACCGCACGCAGAACTGTGTTCCGACCGGCGCACGAGGTGGGCCCTACTTCGCACTTCGGTCAGTTCTCGGAACTACGTGTTTCGATCACCAAGTTATTTGCTCTGAATAACGACTGGTTTGAATACAAGATTTTCCTGATTCTATCGCTTTCCTGGCCTTACCGCACTGTAATCAGTTGTCGGGCGGTCTTTTCCCGTACTGCGGTCTTTCGGTAACAGTGGTCTTTCCCAGTAACTATTTTTAGTTACCGGGCGATGGAGCCCCTCCAACGCTCCACCGGCGTGTCAGCCATCCAAGTGTCACAATCCAAATGTAACGCCGACCCCGTAAGGTTACCAGAATGTCCTGAATTTTGTTCCCAAGAATTTCCGAATTTTGGTTCCCTAACGAAGGTCACGCTTACTCCCACAGGTAACCGGACAAGCTCCGATCGCGGGGTTCTTCAAAACCCAAGAGGGAACTTCCTGCCTGTCGCCAAATTTACCCTTATTATCGTTTTTGTACTAAACTGGTTTTTTCAGGTATCCCGACGGTCACTTCACCGAGTGCCGAAGTCGCGTAAAACTCTCCCAGCCGAGGACGCCGAAGTCGCGTAAAACTCTCCCGGCCGAGTACGCCGAAAGCGCGTAGAACTTCCCCTGTGTCGAGTACGCCGAAATCGCGTAAAACTCGTCTCAGTGGATAAAACCAAACACTGTCGGATCTTGGAGTTCTTCAAACTCCAAGAGGGATTTCCTTGCCCGACGCCAAATTTACTCTTGGTTTCAAGGATTTCAGAATTCCAGAAAATGGCTACCTTAAGAAGGTCACCTCTACTCTCATGGGTTACCGGACAAGCTCCGATCGCGGAGTTCTTCAAAACCCAAGAGGGACTTTCCTGCCCGTCGCCAAATTCACCCTGGTTTTCGATCTCACACTGAATTGGTTTTCCTGTGTATCAACGGTATCCTTCCCCGAGTATTACTCAGCCGTAGATTTCCCACGATCGCGATCTAGACCGCTTCGCGATCAACGGAGGGATCCAACCCGCCGGATCGGCGCTGTCGGCCCGTCTCCCAACAGTGAACTTCTTTAGCTGTACTCGGGATCGCCTGATTATATTATTCGGACGCCCCTTTCGTCCGTAAATATATTTGTACTAACCGGAAACTCGAACTCTGACTCTGTCGTAACCAAAATCACTCGCCTACCACACTGAGTGCAGTATATTTGAATCGGTAACTGAATCGCTAACCAACAACGCTGTTTAACAGTATTGCTATGTATGAAGAGTCGAACCAACTCTTCACGTATAAAGCAGCACACCGTGAGGCAGGCTCTATGCATCCCTAATGAGCGCGTCTGCTCGCTATGCGCTGGCTTTACACCGTCGATCGGGCTTCCCTACCACGGTCGTTGCCGGACAGTCGCCTATTGAAATTAAATAAAAATTAAATGATCGATACTGGGCCTTCGCATGAAAAATTAAGATAAACGATGCTGTTCCCTTCGCATGTAAACTGAAAGAAAACGATGCTATTCGCATAAAATAAATCCTCCCACTTACGCACTGTGGTCTTGACCGCCACACTCTCCCCACCTTACTTAGATGCGGAGCATCTCTGCCAAAATCGGGGACCTTAATCAAACGTGACAGGAACATCCCCAACCCAGATCCACTTAGAGAGCAAGGAACCAAATGCACCTTTGGTTATAGGGCGGTATATCAGCAATCTCAGCACCCTGCACGTACGCCAAACACGATGAGAACCGTGATAGCGACAGCCTATTTAATGATGCTTTCGATCTCTCGGCACCCTGCACGTACGCCAAACACGATGAGAACCGTGATAGCGACAGCCTATTTAATGATGCTTTCGATCCGAACCACCACCCTACTGGCAACCTGTCGTTCCTGACAAATCGCCAACCTTAACAGGCCCTCTATCATGAACCTGGGCTCTACCGGACCCCAAGGGCCAGGAGAACTAAAGGAGAGAAAAGTCGCCCACTGTCTCCCGATCTGGTAACCATCGTCGATCAGTCACACCCGGTACCACTTCCAAATCGTGAAAGCAAACTAAACTAGTACAGGTTATCATATTTACGCACATGATCTAGGTCCTAACATATGCTTCTATCGCATGATGCTCTATCCTAAATAGCACACTAAGGTAGCGCACTAAAGTATCATGAAACGGTAACCAAGGAAATCGCATTGCCCCGAATTTCCTTAACACTCGTTGTTACGAGCATTATACTGTCGAAAAGAAACTCTGTCATCACAAGGAAACGGAAACATGGTTCTCCAATAGTTCGCTTGTAGAACCAACGCAATGAAGCGTCCTAGTACTGGAATCTTTACTCGTTTCAGTACTAACCACTAATCCAATGTTTAACCGAAAACATATCATCAAAAGGAAACTTAAACAGTCGTTCACTGACAATCTGTAAAACCAACGCAATTAAGCGTTGATGGTAGCACAGGTACTGTATGCTCCCAGATACCGCTCAAAAGAAATACTCTCATCAAAAGGGCAACTGAAACATGGGTCTCGAATAGTCAATGAAACTAACGCAATTAAGCGTTCATCTAGTTGGTCCTAGATACACGTCTGCTTCAGAAGGTCACTAACAAGGACTTCTACAGTCGTAGTCATCCATCCAAGCGAGGTCTTCGTCTCGTCCGTCGTCCAGGTGGCAATTCTGGATCAGCGGTCTCGTCTGGATTCTCTGAAGGTTCCTCTGGTTCATGTTCTGCATTAGGATCTTGAGCCAGGACTGGCCAGTCTACTGTAGGTAACTCAAGATTTCTGTCCCTCTCCGGTAACCAGGTACTCGGAGGTTTACCGTAAAACGGCTTCAATTTATCCACGTGCACAACCATTAGCGTGGATTTCGGACTCTTCTGAATCCGGTACAGACACGGTCTATCGCTGTCAGTATGTATTTGTTGCCTTTACTTGATACAGGATGCGGACCAGTTATATCAATTCCGAATCTCTCCATTGGTTCACCGACCACAGGAGTCTGCATGTAACCCTGTCTTGGAGGTTTCTCCCTTCGATAACGAGCACAGCGATCGCACCTTTGGCAGAACCGTCTAACATCGTCCTTCCAACTCGGCCAATACGCCCGGCGTTGCAACTGAGTTAAGCTCTTCCGAATCCCGAAATGTCCTCCGGCAAAGCTTGCGTGTGTTAACTGAAGCATCTCTTGCCGTAGAGATAAGGGCACAACTAACTGAGATCGCTCAGCTTTTCCTGTGTTACCCTGAATCCAGCCTCTGTGTAACACTCCTTGCAGGACTTCCAGCTGATTCCAGTTGCTCACCAACACTTTCACCTCTCCGTTAGCAGGTGATAGTTCTGCCTGTGTTGGATGATGCTTCGACTCCTTCCAATCAAGGACCGTACCAATATTGTAATCGCTCTGCTGTTCTCTTCGAAGAAACTCCTTTGTCCAACGGATTTCCTGGCCTGTATCTTCACTGGTAACCTCGGAGCGCGTTACTTCTCCGATCGGACGTGCCCACATCACGTCTTCATTCGTAACTCTCATGGTAACCACTTTAGGTTGTTCCTCACCCGGACCTCTAGACATCGCGTCTGCGTTACCGTGTTTTGCTCCCGGTCTGTGACATATCTCCATGTCAAACTCCTCTATCATCTCTAACCAACGAGCCTGTTGGCCAATCGGTTCCGGTGTTCTGCGTAACCACTGAAGTGCGGAGTGGTCTGTTCTGAGTAGGAATTTACTACCCAGTAAGTACTGACGAAACTCTTTCAAGAAATACACCACAGCTAACAACTCTCGCCTGGTAACGTTATAGTTCCGTTCCGCCGTCGACAAGAGCCGACTCGCGTAACAAATCACTGTCTCTTCTCCTTCTTGTACTTGCGATAACACCGCTCCAATGGCGTATGCCGAGGCATCCGTATCTAGGATGTACTGGCCCTCGTCGTTCGGTAACCCAAGTATAGGTGCGGAAACCAACTTTCGTTTAAGTTCTTCGAAAGCTCCCTGACATTCGTCAGTCCAACGGAACGGTACATTTTTCCTGGTCAGAAAATGAAGTGGTTGAGCTACCACCGCGAAATCATGTATGAAACGTCGGTAATAGGAGCAAAGACCAACGAAGGATCTGACTTGCCTCAAGTTCCGAGGAGCAGACCATTCTTCTACGGCCTTGATCTTGCTCGGATCCGTCGCGACCCCTTCTTCACTCAAAACGTGACCAAGAAACAATACTCTCTGTTGTAACAGGTAACATTTGGATGGTTTCAGCTTGAGATTATACTCTTGTAATCTCCTGAAAATCATCTCTAGACGTTGCATGTGCGTCTCTACGTCCCTCGAGAACACAATTATGTCATCCAAGTAAACCAGACAGATGTCATAGTTTAGCCCTGTCAAGACTAAGTTCATTAGTCGACAAAACGAGGCCGGACTATTGCACAATCCGAAAGGTAACACTTTGAATTGGAAGCTGCCCCTTCTCGTAACGAACCCGGTCTTGTGTTTGTCTCTTGGGTGCAAGGCCATCTGGTGATAACCTGCTCTCAAATCGAACGTACTGTACCATCTGGCGCCACCCAGGGTATCTAAACTCTCGCGGATAAGGGGTAACGGATGAGCATCTTTCCGTGTCTTCAAGTTCAGTTGCCTGTAATCGATACAGAAACGCATACTGCCATCCTTTTTCTTAACCATTACGACATTGGATGCCCATTCCGATATCGAAGGTTCAATGATTCCTTGTCTCAACATGTCTTCTACCTGACGATCAACTTCCGGTAACATGGAAAGCGGTTGACGTCTCAAAGGTTGCCGAACTGGTTTCTCCTGTCCCGTATCGATCTCGTGTTGGATCACCGAAGTGAATCCGTTATCACTTTCGTTAAGGGAAAACGTTGCGCTGTACGTTAGCACAAGTTTTCGTAACCTGATTCGCTCTTCTTCCGAAATGTCTGCTGGCACTTCTTCCCATAGTCGTTTCAGGGTCTGTTCGGCAAGTGGGTTGAGCGTCTGCTCCGCTACACTGGCCGTTGTACTAATCTTCGATCCAAACCGGTCAATCGTACTTTGCTGCTTTCCTCGGCGTTCCTCCGGATAACCTGGGCCCATAGGTTTCCCCGGATTTTCGCTTCGGTAAGGCTCATCATACGATTCCGTTCTGGCTCGATTAACTGTCACATCGACTACGTTTACTCGCTCCAGCGGACATTCAGTCCGTTTCTTGACTAGCGAATCTCTGTCTCCAACATTCAACATCCTGATCCACACTTCCGTGTCTCTTCCTGTCACCAACGTACGTCCGATTATCAAATCTTTTGATAATTCCATTGGAATGGTCGTCCAATCTTCGTTATCTTTTTGGAAATGCGGGTATACAACCCAAGCTGGAACGTCAACTTCGCTCCTTGGAGGGACTATTATGTCCTCTTGCACAATAACCCTCCGGCACATGGACTCGGTAACGACCTCTTTCAGAGGGATCTTCTCGCTCCCAAGGAAAACGCATCGACTTGCGAAGTCCCATCTTGCCTGATTGGCTTCCAGCCAAGATAACCCCAAGATCACTTCTGTCACTTGGTCTGTAACTAGACAGGGTACAGGGTACACCTGCTTTCCGATCCGAATCTTAAGGTTAGTTTCACCATCCACCTTAATCTGACTTCCATTAGCGGCTAGGAGTCGCTGTTCTGACGGTTCTAGCACAGCGTCTAGCACGAAACGTCGTGGCACAAGTGACATTTCACTTCCAGAATCAAGTAGACAGTGTATACGTTTTCCTGCCAGTCTCGCAACCACGTAGGCCACCCTACTGCCTTTGACCAGTCGGTTTTGGGTTTCCTCTTGTATCGGTTCAGCCTTTGTAGGTTCACTGGTACCGGTTGCACCATTCGTCTCAGCGTTTCTCTGAGGACAAAATCGCTTCATGTGTCCTTTTCGTTTGCACAAGTAGCATTCGATATCCGGGTTACGCAACCGTGTGGGCGGATAAATCCGTCGCCATCCCACATTCGGTTCGGTTGTCCTCTGATCTCCCACAGCTAGATCAGAACTGTTCTCCCTTTCATGAGGTTTGCTCGGAACGATGCCCAAATTCTGATTTATTGTCACTCGATCAAGTTCTCTTGAAAGATTTTTAATCTTTCGCTCGAGATCTTCTAGACGACGAGACTGTTGCCCCTCAGTGCTCGAGTCTTTTCGGTCTTCCATGGTAACTTTAACTCTCGCGTGTCTCCGGTCTAAATCACCACCTTGTGTCGAAGATCGACCATAGGCATCCAACCTCACCGCATGTTTATACGCCGCTTCGAGGTTAACTGGTTCTCGCTCGCGCACCTTCTGCCCCAAATCTTGGTTTGCCAGTGCATCAATGAAAGCGTCACAAGCGACCGTCTCGACGATATCACTTGTTGGTCCTGGGTATGCCAAAGCCATTAGCCTTCGTACTTCCTGCACTACACTACTCAGCGTTTCTCCGTGAGCCTGCCGGTAAGTGCGAAGTTTCATCCGATATAGGCTAGTTTGGTCATCAGACCCGTACCGGGCCTTAAGCCGCTCAACAAGTTCTCGCCAAGACACGTCCCTCTGTGCACCCATGTCCCACAACAGCTGCGAAGCGGGACCCGTTAGGGCACACATTAACTGGTCTGCTTTTTCCTGATCACTCCACCGGTTGCACCGTGCACAAACTTCGAACTTTGCTAGAAAGGCTGCGATCGCTGACTTGCCGTCGTACTTCTCTAGCTTGATTCGTATACCGCGATCCGATCGGTCTTCGCCTCTTGTCCGCGTAACAAGTGATCTTCCGACACTCTTCTTGGGATTTCCTCTCCGGTTGTCCTCATCGTTACTCCGGGAATCGTTTCCCTCGTCTGTCCTCACCACTGACCGGTGCCGACTCTGTCCCCTCAGAGTACCCAACGTCTTCCCTGTACGCCACTTAGAATACATCGTAGTCATCTCTCGGTCGTCTGACGTTGCACTGTCTTCATCAGAGATGTACTCAGCCTGTCTCTGACCTTTTCTACGAGGCTCACCACCTGCGTAGTCTTTGGACTCCGATCGTTTATATTTATTGCGAGAGCTCTGAGAGTTTCCGTCGACGAACGTAACTCTTCTGTCTTCTTCGCGAATATCTCTTTTTCCTGACTCTGGCGGTCTGTCAGATTCGTCGTACCTAAGACAATTACGACTTCTCGAATCTGGTTTGTGCCCTTTAGAGTACCGCTCGTGGGTCTCATCCCAGGCCAAATGATCTCTGTCTCTTCCCATGTTCGATTCTCTCTCGGTTTCTCTATCAAGTGCCTGTTTTAAACCACGTCTCTCGTACTCTGGTAGACGTTCCTTACCATACGTCTCCCTTTCAGTTTTCTCATAACTCTCGTGTCTTCCTCGTTGACGGAGGTTTTTCCTGTCAAAGACTCCGGTTCTCATGGCCTCTTCTGGACCAACACTATCGGTGTCTGAATCCGAAGAACTCACTGACGAACGTAATTTCGCCTCAACTCTTCCTCTTGTCAACAGACGTTGTCGACTCGATTGCCTTGCCGTTTTTCCGTGTGACTCTCTCCCGCTGTCCTCGGGAAGATAGCGGCTACGTAACTTTTCCGAAGTTTCCGAAAGCGAAACTTCCTCGCGTGTCTCTGTGTTACCTCGGCTCCGTGCCGGCTCTTCGATCTGCAGCTTCCCTCGGCGATCCATCTGGTAACCTGGGCCCGTAGGTTTCCCCGATGTCTCGCGTCGGTAAGACTTCGCATGCTGAGCAGCAGGAACAGACAGTTCTTCAAGCTTCGAACTCATCATTGCCACACTCTGTCGCAGGTAAGACATCTCCGCTTGCCAATCTACCTCATCTGTCACAGGTCTTGGGCGACCTTCTTCCATGTTGGTAAACGGTACTCGATTGCCTTCGTTTCGCTGATGCGCCACGATGTCACCACTCGTTTTCTGCACTACGGCGTCACCCCGTGGTTTCAGGCCTGTCTCAATGTCTCTTGGCCTATCACAAGCCTGTCTCAACTGTACAGGTTGCTTGCCCCGTACAATACTAGGTACTTGAACCTGCACAAGGTTCTCCGATCTATTGTCGACGAGTGGTTTGGACCTGTCAAACCTACTCTCACCAACGGTCTCTCGCCAGTGTGTGAATGTCTCGTTATTCACATCGTTCTGTACTACCTCAGTAGTCTTTGGAACGGTTATCAACCATCCGTTATCCTCATGGAAACCTCTTTCACGCCCACTGCGGGTTCCAGCTTCCGTTTCAAATGCACTGGTTTCGTCAGGTGCACCCGTTTCATCAAGCAACCTTCGTTTGCTTTTCCGTTTACGTAACTTTGGACGCGCGCCTCCGTGCTCACTATGGGGCACTTCATCCGACTCGTCCTCGGTATCTTCCTGACCTTGCCTGGTTCTGTGACAAGAAAACGCTAGAACCCCACTTCTGGTACCAGTTTGTGACGTTCGTCGCTCGAGATCAACTAACCCTTCATCAGACGTGGTACCAATTTGTGTCGGTCTTACCCGAGACGCTGCTTCGTCGTCGGGCTGGGTTCGGCTCCAGCCAACCGACCTTCTGGAGTCGCCCGGGTCACTATCCTGTCTACTTCTGCTGTAGACGAGCGGTTCCCTGTCTCCGCTCTCAGTGCCCATTTCTCCAAGAGGAGGTCCCGAGGGTATCGCTTGTTTGCGAACAGTGTCGCTGTCAAGCTCCATCTCACTGTCGGACTCTGCCACTGCCGCGGTCGCCGGGTGGGCAACGTCCTCGTCCTCAGGATGGCCGTCCTTTAGAACAGGGTTCGCTCTCTTGCCGGCAGGAGTCCTCAGCTTCCTGTGAGATCTCTTAGTCAAAGACTTCCTCTTTTTCTCCACCTTAACCGAACCCTCACGTACCATTCTGCACCTCATGACTCTCGAGTTATCGTCAATAGGGGAAAACTCTGAACGTTCTCTTGTCCGAGAGGACAAGGTGTACATCTGACGAGTCGTCACGTCGTGCTGTCTCAAACACGCGAACATCTTGCGATAATATATACACGTGTAATATTAACGCGGTATACTGGTCTCACGACACTCTCTTCTGATAGGACAGGTTCTAGGTCTAAAACCTCCCTAACCGCACGCAGAACTGTGTTCCGACCGGCGCACGAGGTGGGCCCTACTTCGCACTTCGGTCAGTTCTCGGAACTACGTGTTTCGATCACCAAGTTATTTGCTCTGAATAACGACTGGTTTGAATACAAGATTTTCCTGATTCTATCGCTTTCCTGGCCTTACCGCACTGTAATCAGTTGTCGGGCGGTCTTTTCCCGTACTGCGGTCTTTCGGTAACAGTGGTCTTTCCCAGTAACTATTTTTAGTTACCGGGCGATGGAGCCCCTCCAACGCTCCACCGGCGTGTCAGCCATCCAAGTGTCACAATCCAAATGTAACGCCGACCCCGTAAGGTTACCAGAATGTCCTGAATTTTGTTCCCAAGAATTTCCGAATTTTGGTTCCCTAACGAAGGTCACGCTTACTCCCACAGGTAACCGGACAAGCTCCGATCGCGGGGTTCTTCAAAACCCAAGAGGGAACTTCCTGCCTGTCGCCAAATTTACCCTTATTATCGTTTTTGTACTAAACTGGTTTTTTCAGGTATCCCGACGGTCACTTCACCGAGTGCCGAAGTCGCGTAAAACTCTCCCAGCCGAGGACGCCGAAGTCGCGTAAAACTCTCCCGGCCGAGTACGCCGAAAGCGCGTAGAACTTCCCCTGTGTCGAGTACGCCGAAATCGCGTAAAACTCGTCTCAGTGGATAAAACCAAACACTGTCGGATCTTGGAGTTCTTCAAACTCCAAGAGGGATTTCCTTGCCCGACGCCAAATTTACTCTTGGTTTCAAGGATTTCAGAATTCCAGAAAATGGCTACCTTAAGAAGGTCACCTCTACTCTCATGGGTTACCGGACAAGCTCCGATCGCGGAGTTCTTCAAAACCCAAGAGGGACTTTCCTGCCCGTCGCCAAATTCACCCTGGTTTTCGATCTCACACTGAATTGGTTTTCCTGTGTATCAACGGTATCCTTCCCCGAGTATTACTCAGCCGTAGATTTCCCACGATCGCGATCTAGACCGCTTCGCGATCAACGGAGGGATCCAACCCGCCGGATCGGCGCTGTCGGCCCGTCTCCCAACAGTGAACTTCTTTAGCTGTACTCGGGATCGCCTGATTATATTATTCGGACGCCCCTTTCGTCCGTAAATATATTTGTACTAACCGGAAACTCGAACTCTGACTCTGTCGTAACCAAAATCACTCGCCTACCACACTGAGTGCAGTATATTTGAATCGGTAACTGAATCGCTAACCAACAACGCTGTTTAACAGTATTGCTATGTATGAAGAGTCGAACCAACTCTTCACGTATAAAGCAGCACACCGTGAGGCAGGCTCTATGCATCCCTAATGAGCGCGTCTGCTCGCTATGCGCTGGCTTTACACCGTCGATCGGGCTTCCCTACCACGGTCGTTGCCGGACAGTCGCCTATTGAAATTAAATAAAAATTAAATGATCGATACTGGGCCTTCGCATGAAAAATTAAGATAAACGATGCTGTTCCCTTCGCATGTAAACTGAAAGAAAACGATGCTATTCGCATAAAATAAATCCTCCCACTTACGCACTGTGGTCTTGACCGCCACAATAATAATAATAATAATAATAATAATAATAATAATAATAATAATAATAATAATAATAATAATAATAATAATGACTTAACTAATCTTAACTAGGCATGGAGAATAGCAACAGAATCAAGAATTAGCATTATCAATTAAGTATTGTCGTAATTTTCTTTTAAATCCCTGCAGGGTCCCAGTCTGCTGGAGTGAGGGGGGGAGGGGAGAGCATTCCAAACTTGAGGCCCTGTAATATTGATTGAAAACTTACGGGAATTTAAATGGGCATATGGAGTGCGGTATTTGTAGGAATTCCTTGTATAGTTGGAGTGAGCATCAGTGCCCGGGTGAAATAGACTCCTAAATTTTATTGGTAAGAGATGACGTGAAAATTTATACATGAAAACACCAGTTTGAAACTGTCCTATTTGATCAACTCTCAATAATTTATGTCTAGAGTAAATAGGACCTGTATGGGAGCCCCATGGCGCATTACTAATAAATCTAACAGCCCTATTCTGTAGAAGAAGTAGCTTCTGGAGACGAGAGATATATGTGGACGTCCAAACCAAATTACAGTATGATAAGTAGGGATAAATGAGGGAGTAATATAACTGAGTGCGTATAGACGAAGGAAGCTTACTGGATGCCCGGCATATTATACCTATATTTTTGGCAATTTTAGAAGTGACACTTTTAATATGCTCGGTCCAGGTAAGGCTGTGATCAACAATGACCCCTAGAAATTTTGCACAGTTCACCTGTGTAATAGGGGTATCATTTATGTGGTGGTCTAGAGAATTGTCAGGGGGTCTAACTTTCCTATGAGAGTGGAAGAGGATATTAGTCAGTCTTGTCGATATTTAGAGATAATTTATTACAGGAAACCATTCTGCTACTCTTTTTAGTTCATCATTCACCGTCAGGACTAATTTAGAATAAGATTTATCTGAGTGAAAGATATAAGTATCGTCTGCGAAGAGAATGCAAGATAGAATTGAGGAGGCATTAGGTAAGTCATTAATGTAGAGCAAGAATAAGAGAGGGCCCAGGTTAGATCCCTGGGTTAGATCCCTGGGGAACACCAAATTTGACATGTCTTAACTCAGAAGATGAGCCATTGCAAGATACAAACTTGTAACGATTATCTAAATAACTAGTGAACCATGCTAACTGTGTGCCTCTGATGCCGTAATCGCTTTGAAAACCGGGTCATGAAATTAATTGGGACCTGATGCATAAAACAAAGTCAGATAGCACTGGAAATGTGATGCTTGTAGTATAATGCAATTCGTTATATTTTAGCGCTCTTCAGGAAACTCTCCTTGGCCACCAATGTATTTATGCAATTATTTATTTACTTGAGTATTTGCCCGTCATATAACGGCAGTGAGAGAGGGAGAGGGAGGGAGGGAGGGAGGGAGGGAGGCAGGGAGGGAGGGAGGGAGGGAGGGAGGGAGGGAGGGAGGGAGGGAGGGAGGGAGGGAGGGAGGGAGGGAGGGAGGGAGGGAGGGAGGGAGTCATGGAGGGAAGGAGGGAGGGAGGAGTGAGTGAAAGAAGGACGGAGGGACAGATCCAGGGCGGGAGGAAGGGAGGGAGGCCGAGACAGACTTACAAAGAGCTGTTTGTCTGTCTATTAATCCGTCTGTCTGTCTATCTGACCGTCCGTGCGTCTTTCTGGCTGTGCGTCTGGGCGTCTATCTGCCGAGTGCCGAGTGTTATTTTGTATTATCGATGATCAGCAAAATGATGATCGATGAGTCCGACTAGCTTTATTGAAACTGCTTATAAAGCTCTCGTTTTAGTCTTCTTCACCTTACTAATACAAATCTAGTGGAGCATCTCTTGTCGTATGACTGACAGTTATCGTCATCGTAATCGTAATTCCAAACTTCTATAGCGCCACTCGAAGGCCAAGCGCAGGGCACCAGCCTATTCATGAGCGCTGCATAGTATAATGTAGTATAATGCCAGAGAAAGTCCAAATCCGGTTTCTATGGGGCAGGTCGAGAGGAGCAGCTCTTAAGGCGGGTGTCGTTTTAGGGCGAGAAGAATTGGAAGCCGTAGGATCGGATGAGTCAGGATAGAAGTTCTTGAAACAACGTTCAAGTGAAAGTTACTTCCGAGGTGCTCTACAAGATTTATGTAATTGCGACATTTACAATTCTCATCGTCTCGACGTAATCTCGTTTTGTTGCCTCTGAAGTGTTCCCAGAAAACATTCTGTGCTTGAAAGAAATGTTCTGCAAAAAGTATCTTCACAGTTCACACACTGCAGTCTACCAATTTTGCTGTGAAATTCATTTCGCTCATAAAACAGGATTTTGTCCTTTTTTGCATTGTCATCATGAAAAAATGCTTGACAAAGTTGAGATCAGAAGAACATCTAGACTATACTAATCGGACTCCACTAAACTACTCAAACAAAAACTGTGCCCTACCTAAGCCTGCTAAAGATTACCTTACCTTGACAAATAGCACGGAACAGTAGACTGGTGTGAATACATTACCAAAGACTACTATTCAATAAACTTCAATACAAATACAACAATACAATGCCTTGGAAAGAACTCGGCTGGACTTTGGCAATATTGTGTACATAGGCCTCTCTTCCTCCAACATTCCAACTTCACCCTATTCTTAATGCTTCAGCTCGGCTTATATGTGATATCCCTAAGTTTGCCCACATTTCAGATTTCATTCTTCACCGGCTCCACATGCAGCTGCGAATTCAGTTCAAAACCCTCACCCTCATTCTCTATTGCCTTGCTGGGTCTTACCGACTGTACTTTTGCACCCCGGTTTCTTCCTTGCCTGGGAGGTTCTCCCTGAGATCCTCGGCCCGTGGTCCTATGGATGTGTCCCGCTCTGTTACGGCTCAATGCAAGAGCTTCGCATATGTGGGTCCCTCCGCCTGGAACCGCGTTCCTCTGTCTTTTCGACTAGAACTCCTAGCCCTCTCTCCTCCCCAATTCCGTAGACGACTGAAAACCTTCCTTTTGCCGATGCTGGCACTGATGCGGGTTGGGAGCGCTGATGAGCTTGAGCGGCGGTATTAACAATGTTCGGTTACAAATACAATTACAACAAGATTCAATACAATTAATATTATTATAAATATTAATAATGGAATTGATACTAATATTAATATTAATACTAATTAAGACAAACGGAATCTATAATATTAATATAAATAATACTATTAATATTTATATTATTATTAGAACAGTTTTATAAAACGACCCTTCAAGATGCCTACTCAGGAACATTCACAACCCAACCATGGTCGAACAGCTAAGTTTTGAGGACAGTTAGAATTTAGGTAAAATGACCAGTTGGTATTTGACGGAGTGTGGTAGGGAGCCCGTTCCAGGTCATGGGGCCAGCCACAGAGAAGACACGGCGCTGGGAACAATAAGTTCAGCTTGCGCAGCTGAGCGGAGAGAGCAACGGCGCTGCAAACATGAGGTTGGACAGCAGAGCTCCCGCAGGTGTGGAGGGGCCAAGCCTTCAAAGCCCCGCCGGACTAAGGCAGAGATTCGGTAAGTGATGTGCTGTGGGTAGGGGAGCCATTGTAGAACATCCTTCATTCCCCACATAAGCAATTAATTGAGGCAAATGCAGTTACTATTTGTTCTGGTTTCTTCATTATGCTCGTGGTAATATATAATCCCTCGAGACTTAAAATGGCTCCGAAGAATGATTAATTTTTTATTAGTATTATTACTAATATTATTATTATTATTTATGTACTTGTAAGCGCCGTTATCTAATGACCAAGCATCACTTGATGGTTTGAGCAATTCTCAGTGAAAGACTCACTCAAGATCCTGCACAGTAACCATTTGAGCCCACACTTTCCGCGTTACAATGCAGCGCTCTAACCAATCGGTACAATACAATGCAACAGGATACGATGCATTACAATGCCTTGCAAAATATGCGACTGAAATGTAATAATTATTATTGCATTGTCTTCATTAGTTGGCTGATTCAAAGGTACAATGTCTAGCTCTCTTCGATTATGACATAGACAAGATACAAAAGAATGTTTCCCTTCATAGGGGACAGTGAAGTGCAGAACTGTCTAGTAACCAATTTACTAAATTCTCTCATATTTCAGAATATACACTGACTCTATTGAGGAAAGATTTAAATGGGTCACGCCTCGTTCGACACCGCCCCGACATAATATAAAAGAATCATACAGGACAGTGTTCTTTGGAATGACCTTACTTCGTCCGTCCGTTCTTCTGTTCTCTCATGTAACATCTCTTCCTCTTTTACCTATCTTAAAACTTGCTTTTTCTCTCGGGGTCTCTCGCACTGGGAGCGCTTCTGAATGGCCCTCCCGCTAGAAGCGCTTTATTAATATCCGAATTCATTCATTCATTCAAAAATTTAATATAGCGCACCTTCAAGAAACCTACTCAGAAGCGCTCAATACAATACAATACAATACAATACAATACAATACAATACAATACAATACAATACAATGAACCACAGAACTGTGTCGCCCGCCTAGTGGCCAATTTACATAGCTTCTGTCATATTTCAGAATATACGAGATATGCTTTACACTGACTCTCTATTGAAGAAAGATTTAAATGCAACATTCTGATCCTGGGTCACGCCTCGTCGGCCGACACCGCCCAGACATATGTACAAGCGTTGTTTGTGCCGGTTGGTACACAAACAACGCTTGTGTATCAACCGCTTTCTTTGTTGCCCTGTGAAATCTACAAGTTCCTCGCTTGCATACTTCAGCACGTGAACGCCGCACACCGTCCTACATAGGTCCCTCCATTTGGAACAGTCTTCTTGTGAACAATCGCACTATTCCTGTTCACTCGGACCATGTAACATCTGTGAAGATTAAATCTTTTAGACAGTCATCGGCAGAGCTCTGTTGAGAGTTTCTCACAAATGCGCTCTATAAAAGCCCAGATATATATATCAATCAATCAATCTTTTATTTGGTATCCAAACTGAACAGAAAAACAAATCAAACAAAAAGCAGGCAAATCAATTTCTGTAGTTTGGGTACACAGGTGACACAAAAAGGGCCGTGGACCCCGCTTAAACAGTGTCACCTGGGTAGAATTACAAAACGTATAAACGCCAATCTTTTTATCATATTACTGGTAGGTCGTAAAAAGAAACTATACTTTTTATCTTAACTAAGGACTCGGCAATATACACTCGGAACTGTGAACCAAGGACTCGTTAACGCACTTTGGTCATAATAATCCCTGGTGTCCCTGAAAGAGATAAAGCTATATACGTTGTTCAAGCAGGAACGAACGCATTTTTCTTTTAAAAGACCACAAACTAGGCAATTGTCGGAAGTTTAGGGGAATCTGATTCCAAACGGCTGGCCCGGTGAATCTAATAGAGAATAAACGAGTGTTAGTATGGGCAAATGGTTGGTGATATAGGCCGGAATTTCTTGTCTGATACGGGTGGCGATCAAATGTACGGCAGAAATAGTTATCGTATACAGGGGGTAGTAGTTTGTGATCAAAACGGTACATGAATTCTCCAATCTGCATAATTCTGATCTGGTCAATTTTAAGGAGCCTATGTTCGGAGAAGGCCTGCTCTGTATGGGCCCCATAAGGGAGTTTGGCTATGTACCTAATTGCTCGCTTTTGAAGGGTTATTAACCTTGCTAGACTTGATTTGTAAGTGGAGGCCCAAATAACATTGCAATAAGTGAGATACGGATATATAAGGGTGTGGTATAAGGTAGCACGGATCTTAGATGATACTAACTTAGAAGCACGAGAAAGTATTCCCAGGTTTTTCGCGATTTTATTCGCGATATTCTTTATGTGTTCCTTCCAATTGAGGTTTTGGTCCACATACACTCCCAGGAATCTAGTAGAGACCACCTGAGTAATTGAGGTACCATCAATATAAAGCTTAAGGGGTTCAGCTGGACAGGTCTTCCTATGGGACTTGAAAAGAATGTAGTTGGTTTTATCTAAATTAAGTGTTAGTTTATTGGAGTGAAACCATTCTGCTATGGATTCAACTCAGTATTAACTATGCGGTATAGTGAATCTAATGAGGCATGAGAACAAAACACATTAGAATCATCGGCAAATAGAATAAAAAACATGCTTGGAGAAACATTAGGAAGGTCGTTGATATAGATTAGGAAGAGAAGTGGACCCAGGTTCGAACCTTGGGGGACTCCATGTTTTAACTCCCGCAGGTCTGAGAGGATTCCATTAATACTTACAATTTGGGAGCGGTTATTCAGATAACTGGCGAACCATTTTAATTGGGTGCCTCTTATTCCATATTTATTTAGCTTATTTAATAAAATGTTATGATTCACAGTGTCGAAAGCTTTAGCTAAGTCGAAGAAAATTCCTAGGGCAAATTCATTATTCTCTATGGCATTTGAAATTTTATCTTGCATACTAAGTAGAGGCATGTAGGAGGAATGCCCTGACTGGAAACCATGTTGGGAGGGGAATAGTAAATTTTCTTTAGTAATAAAAGTATTAAGACGCTCATACATGATCTTTTCGAAAAATTTTGAAAAGAAAGGTAAAACCGAGATAGGCCTGTAGTTGGAAACTTCTTCTCTAGAACCCTTCTTGAACACCGGGACAACCTTAGCAATTTTTAACACTTGAGGGAAGACACCCGAGCTAAAGGAAGAATTGATAATTTCTGCAAGAGGAAGAGCTACACTAGGCAGAGATGGAAGGGCTATGACTGGGTCGATGTCATCGACTCCTTTGCTGTGAGAGCAACGAAGAGAGCGGCCCATACTCAAAATTTCTTCCGGGGAGGTTGCACTAAGACCAAAGGAGCTTGCCTGGGAAGGATTCATAAATGCTTCAAAGGATTTAGAGGCACCAGGAATCTTATTAGCCAAGGATTGTGCAATGCCCGTGAAGTAGTTGTTAAACTTGTTTGCTATTGTTTCGGGGTCTGTTAATTTTTCCCCATTTATTTTCAGAGTAGCAATATTGGAGTCCTGGGTGTCACCCTTCCCAATAATGGTTCTTAACAGAGACCAGGTTTTTTTTAGGTTATTGCTATTTATACAGAACTCGGCTGCGTAATAATTCTTTTCAGCTTGTATTCTAAGTGCTTTGAATTTATTTCTATAATTAGTAAATTGCTTTTTATTAATTTCGCTTGGGCTTTTTAGATATTTCAAATACAGTAATTCTTTTTTTCTGCAGGATTTGAGGAGACCTGGAGTCATCCATGGTTTCTTGGGGGTTGTCTTAGATCTAGAACTAGTTGTAATTACGGGGAAGGATACATCATAGGCTCTCTTGTACGTTAGTAAGAATAACTCATAGGCCTTATTCGTATCCTGTTCAGCACAGGCTTCAAGGACCGGAGACCAGTTGAGGAGGACGACAGACTGAAGGAATTCAGATTTCCTTTCAGTTGTGATGAGCCTATAGCTCTCAGAAGGAGGTCTTTTAGGCTGGAGCAGTCCATAGTCGAACCAGGCTGTGACTGGTAAGTGATCAGATAGGTCAGCTACAATGATAGAGGAGTTAATAGCTTTGGGCCATGCATTTGTGAAAATGTTGTCTATGAGTGTAGAGCTATGGCTGGTTATTCTTGTGGGCCTAGTTATGAGTGGTAGGAGATGGTGAGAAATCATACAGTTATAGAAACCGGCAGTTCCCTTATGGTCACTTATTCTTAGTAGGTCTATATTAAAATCTCCTGCAATTATTATATCATTCGATTTTTTTATAATACTGGTAAGCAGGTTATCAATTTCACTTGAAAATTCATCAATTTTTAAGCCATGTGGTCTATAAATAACACCTAATGTGGTAGAACCCTTTCTGTGAGATATCCGCAGAAACAGACCCTCGAATGTTAAAAAGGGTGCGGATCTAGGACCTGGGTTTTCCAATAATTCAAAGGATACCCCTTCTTTAATAAGGAATCCTACTCCTCCCCCTCTGACTGTATTTCTTGATTTATGGACAAACTGGTATCCTGGCACCACAATAAGATCAACAAGATTGTCATCCAACCAAGTCTCGGTCAATGCCATTATTGTTACAGGTAGGAGTTCTAGGAGGTCTCTAATTTCATTTAATTTTGGTAGGAGGCTTCTACAATTGACATGAATTACAGAAAATGAAGGTGCCGTTGATTTAAATTCTTGGTTAAGTGAGTAAGAGGTGGAATAAACGCTATCGTGGGTAAAATCATTTAAATAGTTACAATCGGGATCTATATCGGCGCATCTCAATATAGGACGGGTATCGGGGTCATTTGTTAGTATCTCTAAACGTGGGCCTATAAGGCTAATTTGGAGAAGAGTGGTATTGGCTTTAGCAAATTCCTTATACCCAACCCTCTCTAATTGGAGTTCATCGTCAACCATGGGGTGAAAAGGGAGTCTACAAAGGGTACACTTGGGACAGCAACATATTATACATTCACATACGATGTAACAGTCAATTGTACAACAAATGGGGCAAAGGTCCTTAGTTCGTCTAGTACAGGTAATTGAAAATTCCGGTTCATCATCAGTGCAATTGTCCGAGTCACTGGAGAGTAAATCGCCAGTAGGCAGTTTAAAGTCCTTCAACGGCCTATAAGAATCACACGGCTCGCGACTGATCCAATAATGCAGTACAATAGCATCAAGCGAATCTTAACTAGAAAAGATGGAAAATTAGGAGAAAAGGAAATAAAGAATGAGGAGGGAGAAGGGGAGGAGGAGGGAGGAAAAACAATTAGGATTTAGTCTTGAAACGAAATACTATACTATTTAGTATTTACATCAGAGTCGGCTGTACTTAAACTAATCTAGCCAATATGGTCATTCTAGGCCGAACCGAAGGGAATTATAGAACGTAATAGTCCAAGCAAATTACAATCAATACACTATAAACAAATTTAATACCAAAAAGTCAGCCTTAACTAAACAATCTAAACAAACTTAAAGATGAAAAATTACATAATAGTCCAAGCAAATTACAATCAATACACTATAGACAAATTTAATACCAAAAAGTCAGCCTTAACTAAACAATCTAAACAAACTTAATACGAAAAATTAAAGATGAGATAAATTATCCCATAAAAAAAATCAGCCTTAACTATACATATTAACATTGCTAACTAGAAAAAAAACGGTTACTTCTTCTGTGGTGACGGAAGGCAGAGTACAGGGAAGATGGGGTCAGGTGACGGAGCAACTGGTCGCCAGAGACGTGTCAATCGACCATCAAGAGGATTTCATCAGAAGTAGGTTAGGAGGAGAGATGCGATGAGGTGAGGAGAGATGCGATGAAATGACGAGAGGGAGCAGCTGGTCGTCTGAGTCAAGATGAGGTGAGGAGATGGAGTGGCTGGTCCCCTAAGGCGTGCTGGTTGTACATCGAGACGATTTTTCAGGTATTGGTCAGAAGGAGAGGTGCGATGAGGTGAGGAGATGGAGCAGGTGATCGTCTGGGTCAAGATGAGATGAGAAGACGTGTGGTGATGGAGTAGCTGGCCTCCTGAGGCGTGCCGATTGTCCATCGAGAGGATTCCTTTAGGTATTGGTCGCAAGATGGAACAAGAACATACCGATGTTCCTTCTTAGGTAACAGCCCGCAGATCCGATTATGTTGAGAGCAGAGGGCGCTCTGCAGAATCCAAAATTGCACAGTCTTCCAGTTCGTCGAGGGTGGTGTGTGAGCCAACTCTGATTGGTTTCTCGTTGGATGAGTCTGTACGCCGAAGGTAGATTCTTCCACCCGCAGTCCATCCAGAATGAAGTTTTTGGGCTTTTACCAGCTTCCTTACCCTGGCGTAGAGCTGAGAGTTTAATTGGGTGAGATGCTCATTGATGAAGATTCTCGAGGCACCTGAACTGGCCGAGTGCCGAAGAACCCTTCTTGCGCCGTACACTGCGTCTCGTGTTATCCTCTGTGTGAATCCAACTACCAATGGACGGCAGTTACTCTTTCCGCGGGAAGGAATTCTGTAGGCGAATGAAATGTCAGACTCCTTGATATTCAGATGGAGTTGGTTAGTGCAGAGCTCGACTATCGCTGGCACTGAGGAGAGGAGGTTTCGAGATGCAGGAGGTAAGGCTGCCGAAACACTATCAAGGTTTGACGCCATGGAAGATTCAGTTAGGCCATGAATGATGAGATTGTTGAGCCTTGTAGCGTTTTCAGTTTCGTCAAGTTTAGCGCGTAGTTCTTTGTTTTCCGCCTTTAAGGTTAACACTTGTTGGTTCTGCATCTCAGTAGATTTAGATAGCCTTTCTTTAGTGAATTTTTCCACCAATTCTTCCACCATACCTTCTAATTTAGTTTAAAGCCATCGGCGAGTTTGTCGAATAACTTCTCCATTAATGGGGTCAAGCCTGTTATTAGTTGTTCAATGACCCGTTCGTCCCGGACCATTTCGAGCACGTCGTCCAACTTAATGCCTTTTTTAGCCATAACTATCGATAAGTTTACCTCTGTAGAAGAAACAGTGTTGATATAGAGGAAACGTCGACTTATATCTCCAATAATATTCGTAAAGGTTGACGCTGATACGTTCAAATATCCATTAGCGTAAATCAATCGCACACCGTGTGTGTTATCAGTCGGCCGCCATTATATATATATATATACGTGCATGCATGCATACGTACAGGACAGTATAGTACGGTATGATAAGATGCAACTCAATGCAACACAATACACAATTACGTAGGATTTTTTTATAAGACTACAATGCAAGGGTATGATAATTCCTTCCAATTGGTTGAGAGTTTCAAAGGTGCACTTTGGTAACGAAATTCCAAAGAAAAGTGCTGGTTTTGTTCTTACAAGTCGACATGGGCGTCCGCTTTGATAACTGCATCATTTGCCCCCTTGGATTTTGAAAATATAAAAAACTAAATTGTTTGATTTGTTATGATTATTCCAACAGTTCCAGCACAATTGTCAATGCTAAAACACTTATTTATTGAGGTAAGTCAGCTATTCTATGTAAAAAAAACGTAATTTTGTTCCTCGCAACAAAAAATTTTGCCCTCCTAAATAAGTTTGCCCCCCACTAGAAATTTTTGCCCCTGTGGAAAAATTCCTGCGGACGCCCAAGCATGTCGAGCGACATTTGCATCACAAAGGAATCACGCTTTGATAACTGCATCGATAAACGCTTCAACGCAAACTAAAGAAGTAGTGTTACTTTCGGAATGTGCTCTACGCTACATTAAATTACAATGCTATAGGCTATAGGCGTAACCGAGTTGCAAAGAATAAAGTTTAAGATCTCATTGTAAGTGATATTATGTAGTTTTTGCAGGACGACTGTTGCAAGTCATTCAACAAATATCACTTGCATCAGTCTACAGCACAGGTTGAAATTCGACTCTATTCAATATCAAAACGAGACACTCCAACATAACTCCCGCTCATTCACAAGCGCTTCTCTTCATTCACATCAACAGCGCTATTCAGTTGTTTCTTAAATGCTCTTTATGAAAGTCATGCAAGTCAAATGGCATTTATGTATATAAACATAAATGCCATAGACACCATACATCTGCAGGACGGTAGGCGCTAAGCCTCGGGACTTCGAACTTGGGTTCATTGTCGATTTACTCCTTCTTCTTTATGTTCTCTGCCCATTGGCAGGTTCGTATGACCAATGACGCCATCGTTCTCTGTCTTGTGCTCTTCTCTTCAGTCCACTGTATCCTTCTTCTTTTGTCATCATCCAGTCTAGCAGCATTGCCCTCGGTCTTCCTCGCGTCTTTCTCCCCTCCATCCTTCCCTCCATGATGTCTCTTAGCAGTGTCTCACTCCTTAGGATGTGCCCGATCCATTTCCTTTGTCGTCCGCGTATAGTACTTATGAGTGATCTTTGTTCTTCTACCATTTGCAGGATTTCCTCGTTCGTCCTCCGTTCCACCCAGCTAACTCTCTCCATTCTGCGCCACACCCACATCTCGAAGGCCTCCAATCTTTTTATGTCGTCCTTCCTCATTGTCCATGTCTCGGAGCCGTACAGCACCACACTCCACACCAGTGTCTTCACCATTCTCTTCTTTAGATTCTTGCTTAAGGTTCCTCTCATCAGCTCTCCTCTTTTGTAAAATGCATCTTTTCCCATGGATATTCTTCTTTTTATTTCCTCGTGGCATCTTGCATCGTCTGTGATCACACTTCCTAGATAGCAAAACTTCTCCACCTGTTCTATTTCTTGTCCGTTTAGTGTGATCTTTATTGTTTGTGGTATTATACCGCTTCTCCGATTTTCTACGATTTACTCCGTACATCACAAAAATGAACGAAGAGTTCGAGCATACAGGCCTATCGCCTTCAGCCCTGTGAATTTAAGTAGACAGTGGTCCTTAAACTTTTTGAAGCCAAGGACCGGCACCATCTTTACGTTGTTTTTCCCGGACCACTAATGGCAAGTACGGGATCGCAACCTGGAGGATAAGTACATAAAGATGGGGGATTCATGGGTGTTGCTGCTAAAGTTGCTAAACCAAACTAAATACGTTTGAAATATTATACATTATCGCGAATAAGTTGAAAAATTCTGAATTTTTAAGGACTGTCACGGATCGGTGACCAGCGCTCCGCGGACCGGCGCCGTTCCGCAGACCACAGTTTCAGAACCGCTAGTCTATGATAAATGCACATAAATTATCATCATCAGTACAATCCCATGCGACGATGAACTGCCCTAGAAATGAAACATTTTCATAGTGAGTGCCCACATCCCCATTCATTCCGAAGAAAATCGGCTGACAGTACGTTACATTACATCTAAGTCTCAGTTGTCACCATTATTCTATTCAGTAGCGCACCAAGTCTTTAATCCAGCGATTACCGATTTAAACATCATGAGCGAACTTCGTGAAATGATCCTGGACATGTTATTGACGTATACTCGTCTCGCGTCTCAGAGTCAGAGTTGATTAGCCTACTTGTGCGAGCAAAATATTAACAAATAATAAAATAAAGAGATTGGGAATAAACCCGCACAAAGCTTGCTTTCCGAGATTCACAGTTATGCAATTCGCCAACAGAAGCTTGGATGCAATTTGATGAAAGTGAACATGCTAACATGCGAAGACCCCTCTACGTTGTAATCGATAAGATTGCAGAAGCTCAAGTAACAATATTCTCATATAGCTAACTTCAGAAATAGTTGTCTCTCCAAGTCAATTGGCGAAAGATAGGCTTAAATAGTAGTAGTTCCTAGTGGTAGTTCCTGTTTTACGACACTGTGTGATAACAAAGATCATTTAGCGTCGCCCTCCTTCTTTGTCCAGGCTTGGGACTGGCACCGTCAGAGTATGAGCAGTGGCGGAGTTTAAATAACTCGATTAATGCAGGCCATACGAATCAGTGTGGCGGCTGAATTACTGGATGCGCTAAAAAAAACATCGGAGATAGTAATCACTTTGATTGAGATTCCGGAGAACAACTTACCCTGTTCCATTAAGGAGAATATAAGCAGACCGAAGACCGCTTTGAGAATCATTTCTCTGTTGCTGTTTCCCGTCATGTTGAGTCGGTTCGAATGCTCACAGGTTGCGTCGATTTCGTCTTTTCACTTTGCAAAACAAGAAAGTCAAGTTGAAACTTGGAGTAAGAACATTTAAAAGCATGAACATTTTTAATTTCACGCTTGCATAACCAACAAAAGGCAGTCCGTGATAAACTACATACCATAACATATAGCAATGTACAAAGGCATTGTGTGTAGGTATGCATAGAAGCAATTATAACTATACATCCTTTTAGTACGTCGTAAAAGCGCTACACCTATCCTATGACTACCTTACAGATCCAAAGAAGTTCTTTAAAAGCTGGTTTGCAAAAGTATGCTGCATGCTGAATAGCCAGATATCGAACAAAATTGTCAGGTTTCACTTTACAATCACCGGAAAACAACGCTTCAGTTGCATAAATCTACACATTTAAATCTGCATGCATGCACAGTATATACACAGAGGCGCGTTTACAGAAAACGGGGCCCTAGGCGCAAGCACTTTTTGGGGCCCTTAATTCTGAATTTGTAGACTGAGAGTCTGAGATTCTGGTAGTGTCTGGCCTATCATGTGCACCAACCCACGAAGCTGAACTGTAATAGAAAATAGGTTATATTTTAAAAAAATTCAAAATTAAAAAATGATATTTTTTAATAAAAAAAATATCTTCATTCCTTTGGGGCCCTCCGAGATTTGGGGCCCCAGGCGCGTACCTAGTGCGCCTATACGTAAACGCTGTATATACATAGCATATATATATATACATATACTACCTGCAAGGTAAAATATATATACTACGTGCCTACCCTGATCGACGCGATCATCTGCCTTCCAGGGTTTCTCGCCCTCAACGAAACCCGCCGTAACAGCTGCCTCTCCTCTCACGTCTCTCTGGCAACCGGACGCAGACCTCCAAGGGATATAACGATCTCTGGAAAACCCCTCGGATTTGACGCAGCGCTCGTGAAGAAGCTGGTGCTTTGCGCTTAGTCTAATTCAGTGCTTCCCAATCTTCTTAGGCTACGGAACCCTTTTGACTTGAAAGGTTTTTGACGGAACTCCTACCTAAACAAAACATATTCTGGTACACTGTTTTTAAACAGTGATCCAGGTATGTACAGTTTAAGATTAAAGTTAGACTAGACTCTAGGGTTCCGTGGAACCCACTTTGGAAAACACTCTAATTAATTAAGTGTTTCGTAAATATTGCTGGAAAATGAAACCAATTAAACTGCTTATTATCTTACTTGTCGATAAGCACTTTTAAGTTTATATAATTGATAAAACGAATAGTTACCATTCGACTTCGAAGATATTTCGGAAATGACAAAGTTATGTCAACAGAGTATTGTAAATGCTACGCAGTCATTCTTGCGCCAAGTCAAAAGACGTTGTTTTCATTGTGTTGCTCGTCGATCGTACAGTCATTGCTTGTCGCCTCCGTCGGGTGAGTTTATAGCCCGGCCATTGATTCAGTTGTACGACTGACGTGTGTATTTTTTAGCCCAAATTAAAATGCCCTGCCCACGACTTGGTAAATAATAAGGCAACACCTTTGAGTCTTTGTGAGCAATGAAATAAATTAGAGATGATAAGTCACTGACTTTCGTGTCATACCCAAGACGGACCCTTTCTTGCAGTTCCCAAAGAACTGGAGAACTAAGGGCTAAAGGACTGGACTAATCCGATTCTACTCAGTAAATGAAGGTTGACGACAAAGTTATGGATGAACATTTGGTGAAGAGTACGGCATGTAGATGGTCTCCCTGAATGCACACTGCTTCCTCTAACCGAAGTACTGCATCACGCTCCAAGATTGTGTCTTGGACTCTCCTACCAATACCAAATATCACCTTCGATCTCTACACTGGCTTCCTGTATGTGAGCGTGTCCGCTTGAAGCTGCCACTCCTCATGTACAGAGCACGTTCTGATCATCTGCCATCCTACTTATCGTCCATGGTCACACCTTGCAACTCGTTGATAGGTCACTCCTCTGTTCGACCAGCTTCTGCTGGAAAGTATATTGTCCTGGAATACGTCTTGTCTTTGGCCGGCGTTCATTCACAGTTGCCGGTCCCTCCATCTGGAACTCTGTACCTCCACATGTCCGCAACTCTCTCTTAACGAGACTGGCTTTCGCCATAGACCGAAAACTTGACTCTTCCAGTCTACTTATGGCTCTTAATGGCTGCCCGGCTTCAATGTGCACTTCTGAACTCTGTAAGTGGCATTATCACATTACAGTTGTATTATATTGTATTGTATATCATGAGTATCTGTGTGCGATTTTGACAAATGAGTTTCACACCGCTTCAAGCAAATATTCCTGGTCGTATTTGTATCTCGCCCAAAACGTTACGACAACCCATTTCCATGGTTCTGTGGAGAGCCTCTTGCACGTTTCCTCATCCATCTGCACAATTTCTGTCTGGGGCTCGACTGTGTAATCAGACAAAATTTGACCCACTGCTTCATTGTGCCTCCCTCAGATGAGCTCATAGGTGCACAGACCAAATATTTTCACTAAGTACAAAAAACGTGCAGCCCTATGCTAGATTAATTTAGCAAAATATATTAGTAAAAAAAATAGTAAAATTACTAAATTACGTAAAACCCTGCGGAAGAATGAAAAGCAGCTATTGTTTAGATGTAAATTGTAAGGCCAATTATACTTTTAATTCCAAGGATGCAGACAAAGAGGAAGGCCCTAAGTATTGATTAGTGTAAAATTGAACGTAAGGATGAACTCCACATTCACGAAGCCTTGTCTTTTCTACTTAGTACTCAGCTAATCTTATCTGTTAACCACTGGCGTAAACTTGTCCAAAATAATGGGGAGGGGAGGAGGGTGCATTTGGTTATTCATTCTACACTTGTTGCATTGGGTGTACACTGTACAGTCCATCTAAATTATTGGGCGGGGGGCACGTGCCCCGGTTGCCCCCCAGATAGGGCTGTAGTGGTAAAATTAGAGGTGAGTACACGCTACCGGTTAGTTTTCCGAAACAAATTAGAGGTGAGTATAACCTACAGCATTTTGTGAGTATACGCTATAGTATTTTAATATAAATAAATATAAATATATTGTGAGGTGAGTATACGGTCTCTAGAGGTAAGTACACGCTGTATACCCGGGTATACCCTCGACTACAGCCCTGCCCCAGAGTCTACGTCTATGCTGGTAACAAAACTACAGCGTCAGTCAAGATAGGCAAAACACAACAATACCTTTAAAGAGGCATGAAATTCTAATCAAACTATACTCAGTTGATTACAGGATAGCAATTTTGATGAGGGGCATATGCGAAATACTGATTGGGTGTGGCATTCAAAGCAGGTCATAAATTTCTTGCACGTATATATATATAATATATGTAGCCTAAATGGTGCATGTGTAATATATATATATATATATATATATATATATATATATATATGTATATATATATGCAGTACTTGTTCTTTAGCTACTGTCGCATTATTGTTTGTGCATTATAAAACAAGTCTGAAGTTTATAGGCGTTTGACAGCGATGGCCTAGTTCCTCAATGTGTTCAACATGGGTTGAAAACAGCCCCACCTAAAGACACACGACGCACATTCTTTTATATTGCCACATGACACATTCGCAGGCACGTAACTAGCCTTTTTCGTTTGGGGGGCTTAAGCCTTGAACATGGCAGCATTTATACAGTGTTCATACGAATTTTAGCCGTAAGCATACAACGGCTTGACTTGTTTGGGGGGGGGCTTCAACTTCGTTTGGGGGGGCTTAAGCCCCCCCAAGCCCAACGCTAGATACGTCCCTGCACATTCGTAGTGTCTCATTGTGCCTCTCTCAGATAGGTCCACTACGAAGTCACGGCATGCTAAGACTGTGTAAACATACTGGTCAAGTTCAAGTTCAAATATCGATACGTAGTAGGTCACACAGCAGTAATACACAGATAGAAAAATTAAACTACAAGGGAAGATGTTCAGATGAGCTTATCGAGTCCACATTAAATGCAGTGTTTAATCTAGACGCCTTTGGGGGATTGTCAACCAGGATTTATGTTTCCCCCAACCCAGAGGCCAGCAATATTATAATGTAGAGACCTTTAGGGAAGGAAAATTCCCCCAGGATACATGTATCCCCCCCCGAGAGGTGAATAATAAACTCTTTTCAGAGATGAATTCCTAAAAAAGGTCATCAACCTTTTTTGAGAGAGTAATTCCTATAGAAAAATTGTTAAAAGTCGGACGGAGGACTAAAATAAGGTCATCAACTTTTTTTGAAGATGAAATAGGAAAAAAGCCTGAAACTTTTTCAAGATGGATGAAATTAGCAAAAAAATCTTGTGTAAATTCGTCGGTCCCCCCAGAAACTTTGTTTCCCCTCCCAGAAGCGGGGGACTAGATTAAACACTGCCTTAAATGATAATCACAAGAATGACAGCAAAGAAGGAAGACGACAAACTAGGCAGCTTCTGAGTAGGCCTACACTGTTCATATAGCCTAGCTTTGGAAATCATATGTGATCTTCTGTTTATTTTTGACTGCTGTTTAAACATTTCCCTCACACATAATAAAACGTAAATTCTAGATTCCTATGGCCAGAAGATTATGGTGGAATTTGCTGGACAAAGACTAAAACGTAAACCTTAATCTGAAGGTGACAGGAATCTAGAACGTAAGCTCAGTTTTGTGCGAAATTGCATTTCGATTATTTGATTACGAATTATATATCGTATTGTTTATAAGCAGAATTTCGTCGCATGGAAAAGAAACGATCAGATAGGGTTAACATAGAGATAGTTTCTAGAGTATAAGGCAGTTGTTCGAGAAAAATTATCGAGTTGCTTATAGCAGAGTGTGAGAGTTAGGCCCAGAACCTGAATATATTAATTTTGTGGTGATTTAATAGGGAATTAAAGTGCAACATACCAAAATATATAAGTAGGCCTACGTTATCAATAATGAAGAGTTTTTAAATTTTAAATTTGGCTTTATCCACGTATAATGCAACGAAAAGGAAGTTCAAGAGGTTATGCCTGTTCTGTATTCAGAATTTTTGCTGTAAAAACACGGCTTGCGGCGATCATTGTACGCGGACAAAGATGACACTGTAGGTACCACACCCGTACCCAGACGAAGAATACCGGATTCAATAGTGTTGTAAGCCTAATCCCTCCCTTGACCGTGCCACAAATGCAACTCTTACAATGCACATATAGGAAGAAGGTACAATGCTTCTCGATCTATGCCCAACTTAAGTTCTGGCGTTGCTTTAATGAAAAATAGCTTAGGCAGACATATAGCACAGGGCGTCGAAATAAACTCATGCTCATCGGAGCGTTGTGGGTCTTTTGTGAAACGACTCTCTACCATATCATGCAGCCAAATTAACACTCAGGCAAACTTTCTTCGAGTCAACAGATTTCAGTTGGCGCCCTCACTATGGAGCAGTTAGAGCAAAGGCGTACATATAAATCAATCAAATGCGATTACTAATTCTTGAGCCCAGAGTGCAACAGTCTACGCATGCGATACAGAAATGCTTTATGAATCGATACGCCTAGAAACTATACAAAGGCTAGCCAAGTCTTTTCGAACATCTACATCTTCACCCCGCCCAAATAAATAGAAAACAATGTATGTTGAATCTGTGAAACCAATGTTCCAGTGAAGCACCTCTCAGATGTCTGGGCCAGAGTAATCTCTGATTCTTCGACCTTAGAGAAAAGTTGCATTCGTCTAATTCGGTACAGCTATCATCTAACTCCGAAGAGAATTGTGGACGATAATTGCAGCTTTACAAGACCTTTGCTAAGTTGAATGGTTAATATGACATTCATTTATACTTAAAGACACAACTTCACGAGTTCTTCTCCCAAAGTCCATTCGAGACTTACTTTTATGTCTGTTCAGTTCTCAGCCATGCTCGAAGCGAGGGTTAGCCGCGTCATGCACCATCTTTCTCCATTGTTGTCCGTTTTCAACCTTTCTTATCAGTTGCTCAACTGAGAGTTCAGTCCATGCTTTGATGTTATCCATCCAATTCATTTTTGGTCTTCCACGGAGACGTGAGCCTGGCATTGTGCCATAGAAGATCTCCTTCCTCAAACATCTCTCTTCTTTCCTCATGACGTGGCCTAGTATTCCAGTTTCATTTCCTCTACAGATTTTTGAAGATTTCTCTCTACACCAGCAGTTTCAAGTATCTTACTTACATATTCCTAATTATATAGGCCTATCCCTAATCTTGACACAAACCTCTGCCAAAACTACGGTCCAATCTCTAATCTATCATTTCTATCCAAAACCTCTGAACTCTTCAACTGCTTTCCTTTTTGGAACAATCTGGTCTTCTACCTCCCAATCAGTCAGGTTTTAGGGCTCACCACTCCACTGAAACTGCCCTCCTTTCTTTGCTTTCTGAAATTTATTCAGCTGTTGATAGGTCCGAACTCACTCTTCTGGCGCTATATGATATCTCCTCAGCCTTCGACGTGGTTGACCACACCATTCTTCTACAGCGCCTCGAGTTTTCTTGCGGTCTCAAGGTCCCCCTCTCCAGTGGTTTCGGTCATACCTGTCTGATGGTTATCTCTGGTGAATCTAGCAGTCTGTGGGTCTCTGTTAAACTGGTGTTCTGTCATCGTAACACACAGGTTCAGTAACACGCAAGTCCAGTCACTATGTACTTCCACATTAGCCTCTGTCCAGCCCCTAGCGCCTTTCAGCATGCAAACTCGACTCTAACCTGATTTTTAAGAGACACGACACAATACTCGTTTTTTTTATTCAAGGCGCTAAATAAATTTCATATGACAGAAAAATAAATATAGATACTGATGCATTAAATGACGCATGCGCTAGACATGTCAGCAAGTAAACATTTTATTTTCAGACGACTGACGCAGGACTCATAAGGCAAAAGGGTGGGTCAAAATTGCCCTACACTGCTTCATTCGACAACAAGTTGTCAAAGGCTTCGTTCAGATTTAAAATTTATGACTTATAGGACCACCAAAACACGAAGGCTATCCCTGAGGTAAACTTATATAACAAATTCTACGGGAGGGGCAACCAGGGCTGTAGACGAATGCATACGCGGGTATACAGCGCATACTCACCTCTAGAGACCGTATACTCAACTCCATAACGCACTTTGATATTTTTTTAATACTGTAAAGTGTAGACTATAACTTAAACAGGATTTCAGTTTGAAATTCATTTATTTCTTTTTGCTTGACCTAGATGCAAAAAATGAATTTATTTAACAATAAATTTTAGCACAGTTGATGCGTGTAGGCCCTACTCTCCTCTAATTTTACCACTGTGGGCAGAGGATCGGCCTCTCGTCACGCTCCCAGTCAGCACCAGGCCTTAAGCCAGAGATATCCAACAGGCGGACTGAATTCAACAAGGAATTCACAGAGGCAACAGCAGCAGGGCTGTAGTGGTAAAATTTGAGGTGAGTATACGCTATCCGGTGACCAGCGGCGTAAAAAAAATTTGAAGACCTTTTTTTAGGAAAAATTTCAGACTTTTGACCAATTCTCAGAAAATTTTCAGACTTTTTACGATTTTGTCTCTGAAAAAGTTGATGACCTTTTTTTTTTTTTTTAGTCATTCGCCCTAAAAACCTTTAAAAACCTCTCTTTTTTGAAAAATTTTCGTTCCCAGAGGTAAGTATACGCTGTATACCCGCGTATACCCTCGTCTACAGCCATGAGTACACGCTCTCAAATTTCTCTAGAGGTAAGTATACGCTGTATACCCGCGTATACGCTCGACTACAGCCCTGAACAGCAGCAAACCTCGCCGTGCCCCCGTTGTCCATTGACTTTCAACCCAAAGTACCTGACCTGAGAATTCTTCAACTCATTGTCGAGGGAGTTTAGCGGCCAAACGCGATGACATCAACACAATAGCCTATAGGCTGATGTCAACTGTGTGCAGATGACCTGTATATCGGACGCGGCAATGGCACGACCTCTTTTCACTGGTGGCCTATGATGAAAGTGGTTGTATTTGGCTGGACGCGGTCGCATCCATGTGAAGAATACCAGATTCTACTACTCTCTTTGTGCCGGAGAATGCGAATCGATGTTTTGCAGAGAGTTGTAAGATTAGGTCAACAAGTCTCGAAAATACATGGTTTTCAGGCGCCACAGCTGTTCGTGAATAATCTGCAGGTGTATTTGCGGGTCAATTCAATACAGTACAGTACAGTACAAAACAATACAAATATAATGGATATACATGCGTGAGTGTCGATTATCCATGGCTAAATGACTACATCTATCTATGGTCATTGCTGTTCAGAAGTTATAATTGTTCTAACCAACTTAGTATTGCATAACGAAAAGGGTTGATAAATAATTGTCCTCACACCGTCTTCACACATATGAAGTGCAATTACTGTAATATACCTCTGGATTTACACTACGTATTACAGCTTCAACTGACAGCGAATCCTGTTGCATTGTGAGATACATTGTCGATGGGAGGATATTGTATTTCATCGTCGGTGAATTGCCTGCAACAGTAGTTTGACGTCTGAACAGGGCAACAAAACGTCTATAGATACACAGCGTAGGTTTCAAAAGCCACCTTTCATTATTTTGTACTCAATAGCACACCCATGTTTACGCTTGTTTTAGTGAACAGTGTTCACAGAGTCATTGACATTCCTCTGGCACTGTAGTGGGTCTTATACTGAGGTCGAAGGCTGTGACGGTGTTTACATCGTGTGGGGCACCGACCCGCGAACAAGAATTTTTCCACAGGTTTGTTATAATGTTAATAAACTGAAAATGGGAAATCATGCACTTGATTATAATAACATTCTTCAATGAAAAGTAAACGTGTGAAAGTGTAATAGTTGCAGTGCTTGATTGTCAGCCCCTGATTCCCAACAGGGCACAACAGTGATTCAAGATGTCTGCTGCACTTGCCTGCTCTGTAAACGCTACAATGATTACAATGGCCGTACACTGTATAGTGTATAATAGATCAGGTTCGAGGAAAGAGATTATCCATCTGCCCTAATGCGGATGTGTGCCGAGGTTAAGATAAATGAAGTGGCTAACACTTCATAATCATGGCAAACACTTCATACTCATGGCAAACACTTCATGCTCATGGCAAACACTTCATGCTCATGGCAAACACTTCATAATCATGGCAAACACTTCATACTCATGGCTACCACGCAGGGCTAGCTTCAAGAAATGTGCTTCTTGGTTCAAAATTATAGCATAATTTCCTAAGACTAGTTTCGAGCAGAATAGTATTGAGGCGTTAGATGCTTTCGAGTAAGAAATTACTCATATTTAAAAATCACTTTGATGTAAAAATGAGCTTCAGGTCCTGGATTTTCTCTCTGACTGCGGCTGATCGTTCTATCAATTTGACGTAGGCTACACATTTGCGTTTCCAATTACTAGACGTCAGAAACGCCCATCACGTCAGAAAGCGATATTTTTCTGCGTTTGAACAGCCTATTTCCCATTAATCATGTCGTTGCTTCACTTAGGGCGTTAACTAACATGAAAGAGACGTACATTGTTCGCGATTGTTGTGCGCGCTAACAAATTCTAACAGCGACGTCGTTGTTCACGAATAGCGAATAAACAGCCTCTCGAGTCGTTTGAAAGGGAAAGAGTATACGGCTATCACGTACAATGAATTAGATGATTCATGACTTGGCAATACAGACGACAGAGGCAACAGTGCGAGTGTAATAAAGGTCGTAGGTTCACGTTCAATTCACCCATTCTTACTGCGTTTCGTTACTGTAGAGATGGCCTATTAAAAAGCGGACAACATTTTTGCAGCCACACTTAAACACGGTAGGCCTATTCGCGACTTGTACACAAAGGCCTGTCACAAAAGAGCGTTTCTGTTGAGAAAGCACGCAGGCGAAACAGCGTTATAGGCTAAACACCGGTGGAGCCTAAAGGTTAATATTGGGCACGTGTAATTTTGCTTTTCGTTAGGTGATCTGTGATACAGACCTGCCTAACTTCAATCGCAACCCCTTAGGACTTATTTCTTACTGTAAAGTTTCTGCAAAGCTTTAAATATTTATGGAAAAGTCAAACCACGTGCCAGGGTGATATGGCATCGAGACTCTGTCTTGGTGTCCGGCATCTCAGGCAGGGTTTACGGGTGTCTAAGTCAATATCGTTGTTTTCTGGGATAACTCTCTTTTTTGCCTCAGTCTTCGTATTAGAATCACATCGAAGCTCCTTGGAAAATGTCTCGAAGTAAAAGACTCATTCTGTCTTGAACAAGAGTCCTCACTAAATCTCCGGCAGAAAATTACCAGTTTCTTAGCTACAAAATTTTACTTACATCTAAACTGTTAAACCGGAAGCAGAAAGTGCAGTCGCATCTTTAGCTCTAAACGCAGCATTTCCTGTCATATGTGCAGCTATTATTTATTTTTTTATGCCCCGAGATAAACAGAATCCCTCAGGAACTTCAACATCATTCAAAGCGTAGAATTGTCTGGAATGGGTCCAAATCGAAGTTGGTTTTAATTATTATTTACCTGAGGTACACATAATCCCCTGGATTTAAAAATTATTATTATTAATGCTTAGCCAAGGTGAAAATAATAATTATTGTTATTATTGAAATAATCATTGAAATTATTATTGAAATTATTATTATTATTGCTGTTGTTGTTGTTATTGTTGTTGTTAAACCATTCAAAGTCGTATAAGACGGCTATATAAGCCAACAAAACTGAATCGTATGCAGATAATAATCTTTCTATTATACAACGTCATTTGTTAGGATTTACAACTTCGTACGAACATGTACTCAGTTGGTCACTAAAGAATAACTTTCAATATTATTCTACACAAAATATTTGTATTATTCAGTATAATATGCAAACCAAATATTTCCGTTAAACCATGCATATACAGATCCCAGTTATTTATTACGTTCTAACCTAACATGCGAGACCCAAAAGTATATTCTGCCTAGTGTTAGTCGGTTTGGACCAATGAGCGCATGTACCGAAATTTGAGCCAAGATATGTTCTTGGAAACCGAAAGAAGTCATGCTGCTCTGAATGAGTGTCAAAGGAATAAGAAGATAACGTCGACGAGCGATACTTTGGCACTTGAGTCTTCCTTCCAGTATTTCTACGTACCGGGCGTGCTCACGTTTACGGTGCTACAAACGGAAACCAGAAATTATTATGCATTATTGAGTGGATAGAGATAAATTTATTAGTGATGATTTTTTTGAGGAAAGCTCGACATTTATAGGAAATTTTTAAGTAGTGTTCCAACTTGACAATTTAAGTAAAGAAAATTGCGAGGAAAGCTTGTCATTTATAGGAAATCTTTAAGTAGTGTTCCAACTTGATAATTTAAGAAAATTCAACCCTTATCTAGGACATCGCAGGCCTAGACGATGTAGAGCGACTGCACTGCTGACATGCACCTCATATAATTCTGGGTGACACTAAAGGGTTTAAATACGCTGAACAATTCTCCAAAGGGGTCCAGAACTGAAACTGAAATCTATCTTTAACATTAACTAATTTTTGTCTGATCGGAAAATAAGGCCTATTAAACTTTCAAATATTGTAAGTAGTTGGTTCTAAACTCACGCGGTTGCGCTGTTATCGAACACTTTTGGTCAAACGTCGGCGCATTCATTGCTACGTTTGGATCCTGAATTTGCGTTGGTTGGCCAAATGTCTGACCGCACTGGTAGGTCGAAGAACTACTATAAGGAGCTTGAAATGTGTATGTTGAGACGTAGGTAAATTGGTCAAAATTGGTCCTTTGAGGAGTATTAGTCTCCAAGGGACTACCATCAACATAGAGTGTGAAAATAGCATCGATCGGATCGTAGGTGCTATCAGCATAAATGGTACTGCACGTCACCTGAACGGTGGTTGTGTCTACCGTTGTGATCGCGCACGTTGGACCTTGCCCTGAAACACAGTCAAAACCAAACACTTGGAATTATGTGTTTTATCAAGTAAAGTGTTCAGTGTTACGAGGTTTCTAATGAAAGTTATGCAAATAATAATAATATGATATAGTAGTAACAGACGATAACGAGTTTAACAGGAGACGAATTTAACTGTACGACAGCCATGCAAGGCGCCAATCTGTCCTACTGCTCATTTTACAATCGCCACCTAGGGAATGAAGGCTCAGTTAACTTTGTGGGGCTAGCGGGTATCGAACCCGAGTCCTTCTGATCTAAGTGCCAGCGTGTTACCGTTCAACCATCTTCCCGCCCCACAGTTATAACGTCATTTAAACTTTATCACCGCTTAATAAATCGCCTCTCAGAGGTTCTCATAAAATCACTACACAAATAATTACTCATAAATAGAGGCATGCATGAAGCACGAGTAACACATAGCTAAAACTCACCAAAGGTTAAAAGGCTTTTATATCTCACTTATTAATTTATCTGAACAAAACCCGCTTTCACTTAGATAGATAGTGAAATGGAGATGGACAAGAGCCTTAAATGGATAATGAATAGCAATATAAGTAAACGAGTCTACCATTGAGTGATGATTGAAGCCATGCGAATCTGAAGATTAATTGTAGGTATTACACGGCGGCAACTATTACTCTGATTTTTTTAATTTTTAATGTTGCCTGAACGCAGACGTCTGATAGGTCAAAAGAACACGGACTACAGTCAGTCATAATAAAAGCGGTTGCTTAAATTGTAATCTACAGTTCTCCACAACATCCTAGAAAGCTACGTTAGTATTATTTTCCTAAAGGCTGGAAAGATAAGCAGTGAAATGACGTCGGGGGGCCCGATAGCGCATTGGAAAACATCTGGCGTAGAGTGCGAGAGGTACAAAGATCGAGTCCCATAGGCGGACATGCTTTGTAGGCTGCAATTTGCGCCGTGTATTGCAGGCTGTCTGTTCTGTTAGTAGTTAAGATTTATCGCATAACATGTACATGTACAGCGCAGTGCGTTTGCAGGCGCTTAATTAAGGAATAAATATTATTATTATTATTATTATTATTATTATTTTAAATCGCCCGAGGTACGAAAATCCCTCAGGCTTTAAGAAACTATAAAAAGAAGTGTATTTAAGCTTGGAGCACGCCGTTCTCGTCTCCGGGGTGTGGTATTATTATTATTATTATTATTATTATTATTATTATAAACTTGCGAAAGATTAACCGTAGGCAGTCGAGCTACTTACGAACGACAAGAAACTTGACGCTGTATTGGTTCCCACCACATGTTACGCCGTACAACCCAGCCGTTGACAGATCATGTCCAGCTTCAGCCGTTGTTGTTGCGTTTCTAATTGTTAGACCTGACGATGAAGCATATGCATAGTCTGGAACATAATTAGCAGCTACGGTGTCGTCATTATTTACAATGGTAATCGAGGATATCTCATCCGTTGTTGCAAGAGTCGTCCACTGAGCACCGTTAGGGGGCGCTGGATAGTACATGAGGGTATTCATCGTTCCCTCGTAAACGGCGATGTTCTGGAGCTGCGCCGTGCATGGAGCAATCGTACCTGAAATAAAGAAGACATAATCGTATCAACTTATTTCATGCAATGCTTTGTCCATATCGTGCATGATAACTTTGACCTTTGTAGAATCTTTGAGCGCTGTTTCCCGATCATAACAGGGGCGCCCGCAGCGTGACGCACCCACCAAATCAAATCCATACAAGGAATAGGCATCGCATCGATATTTTTGTTAAACGGCAATACGGCATGTTAAAGCATTAGATGTTACCTAAATTGAAAATTTTTTACGCTTGCACTACTCACTACTCTATCTATGGCAGTTATTTCAATATCTATGGTAGCAATGCGGGCGGCGATATTTGTGTGCGTCCAATTTTTTAAGCCTGCGGGCGCCCCTGGATCATAATAATTATGAAAGGTTTATAATTGTACCAATACTTATTTGAACTTCTTTACTGGTATAACCTACGTTGAACAGTGAACTATTTAAAATCACAACACTGCGGTTGCGACAAGATATTTCAAACATTCGAGATCGTGTAGGCCTGCAGTTTTCTGCACGGTCATAAAATAATGTCAGTATTTTCAACTGTTCTGCTATGAAGACACAACAAAGCTAGGACACAGCATTCTGTGAACAGTCTTACCTAGAGCGATGTATCAAAACAGTATGTATATAATTATGCTCCCAAACTTGTGTCTATCCACACTCAAAGGTACTACCCAATATATAAGAAAACGCAATACTTTCACTACGTCAATTCATCTTACTTGCTGGTTGATTTTCCGTCGTTGTCTCTATAATTGTGGTTGGTGGAGTACTTGTTGTTGTTATTGGTTGAATTTGCGTCATTGGCTGTGTAACTGTGGTTGGTGGAGTAGTTGCTGCCGTTGAAGTAGATGTTAAAGTTAAAGTAGCGCTTGTTGTCGAAGTAGTTGTAACCGCTGCAGTTGTTGTCTTTGGAGTAGTTGGTGTCGATGGCGGAGTATTTGTAATTGGGGGCAACGGCGGCTGTGCAGTTGTCGCTGTTTCGTTCTTTATATTGGTGCACACTGCAAACGATATGAGTGAATGAGCGAATGAGTGACAAAGATTTACGTGACAGTATTTTTTTTATTCAAACATTTATAAAGCGCCTCTAGTAGGGTGAACCGTTCAGAAGCGCTCCCAGTGGGCAAGGCCACAAGAAAATAGCTAGGTTTTGAGAAAGGCAAAAGAACACATGTTACCAATTAATATTTGAGAGCGAGTAGGAGACAGTGTATTCCAGAGAGAGGGACCAATTGAGGCAAAAGATCGGGACTTCGCCATAGCTGTTCTAGTATGAGGAATTAAAAGATCCAGTCTGTTCGAGGAGCGAAGTGGACGATGCGAGGAGACAGAAAGAGGCCGGTGAATTACATCAATTAAATATCTAGGGGCAAGACTCCGCTGTGTCTTGGACATCAGAATGATGTATGTATGTATGTATGTATGTATGTATGTATGTATGTATGTATGTATTGTATGTATGTATGTATGTGTGTGTATGTATGTATGTATGTATGTATGTATGCATGTATGTATGTATGCATGTATGTATGTATGTATGTATGCATGTATGTATGTATGTGTGTATGCATATATATTAGGGCTGTACCGAATATTCGCTTCGTATTCGCTTCGGGGCCGAATAGTGAGCCAAATAGCTATTCGGTATTCGGCCGAATAGTAGCGGTCGGACCGAATACGAATAGTGGTCACGTGACATCTGTTTCTGCATATGCGGCTGCTATAGCGAGTGGAGTGAACGTTAAGTTTCTAAGTTTAGTTAAATTAGTTCCATTCCTAGTTTACACAGACTGGCAGAAGGATGCAAAAATTGCATGTAGTTAACTGTTTGCTTTTAGTTTATGAATTAAATTTATTTAACTGAAACTTTTGCTTACATTTGAAATTTTGAATGTTGTCGGTAGACCTATTTTGTACACTATTCGTATTCGTATTCGTATTAGGCCGAATAGTTGGTCCAATTATTCGTATTCGGCCGAATAGTGATTATCACTATTCGGTACAGCCCTAATATATATATATTCGTTTATTCAGGTAGAAAACATTGCTGTCAAGGACGCAGCAATTTACAAATTGATTGTCGTGACTGTTTAAATGTTGTGACTATAGAATCAGAGGATGTCCACCTGAGATTCTATTGAGGGATATGCGAGCAACATAGCTATCTAAGACCCCAATACTTTAATCAGAGATATGTTCAGTCGGTGATGTGACGGGGAGAACAGAGACAACCGAGAGTGGCCAATAAATTTTTGCAATATATATATAGTTTTAAGTTGACGAATGAAGGAGAGCATCGTCGAGGCCGACCTCACAATATTATTCCATACAGTGAGTGAGGCTTTCGAAGGCAACTGTAGCGTGTGATAAGAGGAAGGGAAGTGATAGTCAGTTGTGGATCGGAGGTAAGCAAATTGCTAACTGCGAAGAAGTTAATAGGTGAGAGTAGGCTACTAGAGGCGTAACTTTGGTCTAAAAAGTGGGAGTACGAATTTCTAACATACACGAAACAAGGCTGAGACTGCGATCTCTGGGAAGGCACAATAATAAAATATTCATTGGCATTGTTCAAAAAGTGGGAGTACGGTGCCCCCAGTCCGAAAAGTTTCAAACATCGCGGTAAATGTAACAGGTCATAGCGAAATGGATGGAATGCCAAAGAAAACAGGTTTTGAAAAAATTGATGCATCTAAAAAGCCGGTATTAGAAGCGACTGACCAGTTGGAATTAGCAACTGAAGCAAAGAAACATTTATTTGTATGGACTGAAGTAATAATTAATTATAGACACTTCAGATGTCAAAGCAAACGGACGCGAAATGTGCGAGTGATTTACATTCCAAACGTAGTATTGAAACGAACACTTAGCAAACGAATGCACAGCATATTCCACAAACCTGAATAATTGAATAGAAGCTTATTGGGCAAATGCTAATAGCTTTTTCAATTTTATCGAACGACTAATCTGACGCCATCTTTTTTTCTAGTTCTTAATGCAAAACTCACCTGGCATTGAGCAGGATTCGTTAAACTCCGGGGCGTTTGTTGCGATGTAAGGATACTGAACCTCCGTTGGTTGACCGAAATTCAGTATACATTGATAGCTATTGACAGTGCTGGGATCGATCGTAATGGTCGATGTTGCAGTGTACACATACATGTCCGTCTTGTTCCTATAAGGCGTGTCCGTTGTGTAGTTTTGGCCATTTACTATCCAGGTCATAACTGCTGGGATAGGATGGGTGGCGTGATCAGCGTAAGTGACAGTGCACGAAAGTGTTACGCTGGACGAGGAACTTTCAGGAACGCAGGAACATAATGGACCACTACCTGTAAGACATAACCTTATAATATAAATAAATTACGGATTAATCGCGAAACGAGTTAATTAAAAGCAGAGCTGTATTCTTCTCTATTTCAAAGCTCACGGTCGATATGTAGTTTCAACTTAGAGCTACTGCTGTCCAAATACATTAGCACTATTAGTCTAAAGGCTGAAACTGGTTGCACTTACGGATTACAGTTTTGTAGATTATCATCTAATTTGAAACTATGCTAAACTTAATAAGCACCTATCAACACATAGCCTGGCACTGGGACCATTTCCCTTAATAGCTGAATAATAGAACATTTGTGTTAGGAACATAAAGCTGTTCGAATTTAATTCGTATAGAACTGCAACAGAAGCTTAATACTGTTTCTTTTTAATATTTTCTCAATTTAAGCTTTAATCGACTTCACCAAAGCTAACATAGCTCTGGCAAACTTAGTTTGTTACAGCGTCGATGGGTTTCCTGGTGACCCTTTGTGCTGAGACATTTCGGAGTTTGCATCATATTTAATCGTAGGTTCAACGTTTGGAATATAAAACTGGAATAAACTCTCGCTTTAATAACTTACGGACGACGAGAAGCTTGGCTCCCGTTATGGTCCCATTGTTACTACAGTTTGCGATGTACAACCCTGCAGTTGTTATCGGCTTTCCATTTTCAGTTGTTGTTGAGTTCAGTATTGTTATACCCGTCCCATTGACGTAGAAGAGTTGCGACAGGGGTTGTGTGCAGTCAGGCTTTGTGATTGGGTCTCCGACTAACTCATTCGTCGTTGGAAAAACCGTCCACGTTACACCGCAAGGGCTGGCTGTCACATTCATTGGTACGTTGAGTGTTCCCTCGCGGACCGCTATATTCTTCATATTCGGGAAACAATAACCTAAAACAAAAACGTTCTCTCACTATTCCTTTCGATGATTATAATACAGTACTTGCAACTGCGACAGCAGCTTACTCTGCCTGAAGGTGAGGCTACTGAAAATGATCGACTCATAAAAAACCAACAAAAGCAGCCACTTAGATGATAAATGCAGTTTTAAGAGTTAATCAAAATGACTATACGGACAGAGAGCGAAGGCCGATCGTTAATCTCTCAGCGGAATGAGATTATTTTAAGTGTATATCTGCGAAGATTTTCTTATCTTGGCGGGAGAATATTATGAGGATAGGTTTGACGCCTCAGCGGTTTATTTTAAGTTTAAGAAGAAATGCTCAACTTATTTATATTAACCAAAAACCACGATGTGTAGCCTACCCACTGTCAACGATCTATACAATAATATATACACTTTTAAAATAATCTCTATCTCAGTCCGCCGAGAGTAGAGTTTCAGAGACCCGGTATTTTGAATTGACCTCGAACCTTAGTTACTGGTGGTGCTTAAATCCACGAAGCAACATACGGTGAATATCTCTTGTAGCCTACGTGCACCAGGTTTCTCGATGGATAGCCGGACATTGGTAATCGACTACCAACGAGGGACTGCTAAGCTGACGGTGTCGTTTGTCGAGGACGCTACAGCCCGTTGTCTCTCCATATTTTCGACTTTCATTGGGTCAGAGACTACGACCATAGGCGTAATTTGTGGGTGGGGGGGGGCACGAGGAGTTCCCGTACTCCCACTTTTTGGACTGGGGTATCGTGCCCCCTCTTTTTAAACAACGCCAATCAATATATATTTCATTACTGTACCTTCCCAGAGATCGCAGTCAGCCTTGCTTCGTGCATGTAAGAAATTGGTACCCTCCACTTTATAGACCAAGGTTACGCCCCTGACTATGACCATGCTGTTATCCGTCAACTTTCAATTGCAATCCGTTGGTTGAGCGTCGAGTGTAAGCGTCAGACTACCTCTAATAATTCTCCTAGATTTCTGTGGATTGATCTGCTTACTGATGAAGTTTCTGTCAGTAATAACGTTCAGCGTAGCGTGGAAGTTGCTCATGTCTGCCTGAGTGACGCAATAACTATTTAATAAATTGAGCAAATTGATATATTATGCAAGAAACATTTATACAACTACATACTTGAAACGGTAGTAGGCGATGGAGTTGTCGTTGTCTCACTCTTGCCGCACACTGTAAACAATAAGCATGAATGAATGATACGACTTACGTGCTAAATTGATTTACGTGCCAAAAATGATTTAGGTGCCAAAATAATTTGCGTGCAAGACGTCAATACTTGAATCGAATGCATGGGTACTGGCAATAGCTTAGGGGTTGGGAACGATATGATTTGCGATTTGAATAGCGTACTTGAATCAGAGGCACGCGCAGTCGCTTAGGGTTTGGGAAAGATAATTGACAACCGAGGGTTGAAACTAAACCACTGGTGGATTCGCGGAACAGAAGGTTTTATGTTGTCTCTTGCGGGATAAGATTGGTGAGGTTGATCTGATAAGTAATGATAGTCTATGCAGTGACTGTGGTTGAGCTAAATGCATGTTCACCAATGATCTAACCAAGATATGGTTTAAGAAGTTTTTGAAGATAATTGTATCGCTTCATACGGGAGGGATCTGATGGTCATTTACGGATCTTAGGTAAACAACAGGCTACTGAGTATCAAGGAGTAAAAAGGAAACAGTAACTATTTTAAAATCGATGCGCCTTGAGATCGGGTGCTAGCTGGGTTGCGACAGAACCAGCGATCAAAAGTTGGCTACTAGGGAAAACGAGATATGCCGCCAAGTTCTGCACCCGTTTTAAACCAGTTCTGATCAGTTGATTGTATAAGAAGAGGTACGATAAGCAATGCAATTAGCATAATCCAATTTTGACCTAACAGGACAAGTAAGTGATGAAGTCTTGCTTTGCAGGACACTAGTAATTTTAAAAATCTCTGGAGAAAATGTTACAGTATGTAGCGAATTAAGTGGAGCGCCAGAGAACACAGGCTCCGGAAAAACCGACACTGCCAAATAAGCTGCATGACTGACCGTATTAAATTAGCAATTCTATAATAGACAAAACCCGAGTAGAAAGAACATAGTGTTTAGAGAATCCTTTCAACACAATAAAGTAATTGTTCAGAGATACGCCATAAAGACTTAGGCTAGTTTTAGATGCTAACTATTAGCGGAAATTGTCCTGAGGCAAACAGTGATACACTATGTGAGTGATTTATATTCCAAACGCAGTATTAAACTGAATTCTTAGCAAACGGATGCACAGCATAAAATTATTCCACATAGCTGAATAATACGGTACACGTAAACGCAACAATTGAACATATCATTGGGCTAATATAGCTATTCCATTTTATCCAACGACTTATCTTAGGTCGTCGTTTTTCTATTTCTCAATGCAAAACTCACCTGACGTTGAGCAGGATTCGTTCCACTCCGGTGCGTTTGTAGCGATGAACGGATACTGAATCTGCGTTGGTTGACCAAAAGTCGAAATGCATTGATAGCTATTGACCGTGCTGGGATCGACTATAATGGTTGATGTCACAGTGTACACATACATGTCTGTCTTGTTCATATAAGGAGTGTCCGTTGTGTAGACTGCTCCGTTTACTATCCATGTCATAACCGCTGGAATAGGATGAGTTGTGCTATCAGCGAAAACGATAGTGCAAGAGAGTTGGATGCTGGATGAGGCACTGTCGGGAATGCACGAACATTCTGGACCGCTGCCTGTAAGACACAGCAATATAAAGTAATATAGCAGTGAGTTAGAAACGAGTTAATTTAGAGTATAGCTGTATTCTTCTCCATGTTAAAGCACATGACCAACTGTAATTTAAACTTCAAGCAAGCTGTTACTTTATTATACAGGTACTTTAGCACGTCTAGCTTAACGTTTTGCGGAACCAACAAGATATAATTTATTATATTCTTAAACAAATTAATTGTAGTGTATTATACGGCCCTTGTGCTTGACAATAGACGCAGTTTTCTTTCACTGGAGCGACCTCTGGTGTGCACTTTTATGGCTTGAGTGTGACTCATCCTGAAGGCGAGAACAGCAGTTCTGGCAACTGGCAGCTGCTTTCGCCAGGAAAGCGTGACGTAGGGCCTCAGCGGATATAATTATATGCAGCTTTGCGGTGCCGCCACTGTTCGTACTCTGGCAGTGCCAGTCCGAAGCCTGAATAAAGGAGAGCGACTCTAATGATCTTTGTTATCACATAGTGTCGTTAAACAGGAGCTACTACACCGATTAGCAGAACTTGTGGCTCATTGGAGACGACATCCAGCGTTTGGCCATCGTAGTCAAACACGACATCCGTGGAAGAATTCAGTGAAAGCAGAAGATGCGAATGGAAATAGAAGAGGAATACCTTCTGTTGCGACGTCTCGAAGAATTACTGTTCCTAGCTCTGTTTTGTTGCGATGTCGCAGCAGATGTTCGTCTTGCAAGCAGAGCTAAGGAATCAATGTGAGTTTGGCTGTCGACGTGTCAATACAGAAGTCACGTTGGAAGTTCTGTGTACTGCACTGGATGCATGTAATGTGTCCTTGTTTGGAGTTTGGTTCTGGCTTATTCGCTGCGTTATTCGTTGCGAGCGCTCGGATCGTCGATTTCCGCTCTGTGGCTTGTCTTGGAATTCGTTGATGCCAGGATGACAGGTTACTTGTGTCGCCCAGCTCAAATCGTATGATTATTGTAACGCTGTCATGTTTCACTAAATTTACTCAGTGATTGCTGGCTAATGGCTGGTATTGTATTGTGTAACTTCATTGCAGACTGTTAGGATAATTTGTGTAGAACAGCGTAGTTTATTTTGATCTACATGTAGTTACTTTTGCTTGGTTGTTCTAATAATAGTATAAAGAAACAAGTCTTTATATTCTTTGAGATCGGTAGATCTTGAGGCTAGACACAGTAGGCAGGATGAGAGTAATGTTAGTCCTCTATCCTCTCTGTATGAGTCTTCGTTCTGCATTGGCTCAAATCTTAGGCGCCTTAGGATCTGTAGTAGAGAAGTTAAATCGTCTTCTTGTCGGACAGTCTGGTCTAAATTAATGGAACTCCTAGAACGCCTAAGAAGGTTGAAAGAGACCTCATCGGAAGTTCGACCCGCAAGCTACAAACGAGACCAAGACCCTCGTATGGTTGCTAAATCAGAATTAGCCGCTTTCTTACTACTCTTTGTGCCAATAGAAACTCGGTAGACGCTGGAACCTCTCGGAGTAAGGTCCGAACGGGGAGCCAGCGCAAATCCACCGTCGTCAAGAAGAATGGAACGACTGATAATGAAGAGTCCTTTAGATCATAGAGAGCTAGGGAGCCGCAGAGTTCGAACCCTTGCCAGTATTGTAGAAGACAGCTGAAGACAAGTTCTTCCTTCCATAGGCTTTTGAGGAAGACGTCACACTGCCCCATTTCAACAGTCTGACTTAGCACCCAGATCTGTGGGTAGGGCCAACGCCACATAGCCTATGACTTAAATTGGCTGCAGTTATCTATTGCCGTCTTGTACATTATCAGCCATTTTGTAAATAGGCTAAAGGCCAATCAACACAAGCCTGCCACTTTTCCCTTCAGTGCCTGCATAAAAAGATCCGTTGGGAAGTGAGCATGACAGTGTGCAAATTGAATTCTTGTAGAACGGCATCTAAAACCTAATACTATTCCCAACGTAATAATTTTCGACTTTTAGCTTTATCTTCCGGGCTGACTTTCTCAGTTTATACCAGCCGCCAAAAGTGACCTCAACATTCCAACGTAGCTCTTGCGGACATGCTTTGAAATTGCCCCGGCGTAAGATCTGATGACCCTACTAACTCACATACTGTGCCGTGCGAGTTATTTTGGATTTTGCATCACATTTCAACCGCCTGAAAATTGCTCTTTTTCGCCGTGCTGGAGTCGAGAGCGCCTCTGAGTAGTTCCCTTGAAGTGACGCTATGTAAATTTTGAATGAATGAATGAATGAAAAAAGTATCGTCAACGTTTGATCGATAAAACAAGAATAAACATGTGGTCGAATTTACTTACGGACGACGAGAACCTTGGCTCCCGTTATGTTTCCATTATTAGTGCAGTTTGCGATGTACAGCCCTGCCGTTGATATCGGTTGTCCATTCTCAGTCGTCGTCGAGTCCCGTAGTATTATACCGCTCCCATTAGTGTAGTAGAGGTTCGTAAGCGTGGGATCCTCAGTGCAGTCAGGCTTTGTGATTTGGTTCCCGCCTACCTCATTCGACGTCGGAACAACCGTCCATGTTACAGTGCAAGGGCTGGCCGTCACGTTCAATGGTACGTTGAGTGTTCCCTCGCGGACAGCTATATTCTTCATATTCGGGAAACAATATTCTAAAATGAAAGAAAAAGTTATCTGCCAATTGCATTCGATGATTATTATACTCGCAACTGTGATAGTAGCTTACCCATTCTACTGGAGGGTTTCTGAAAATATATCGACTTCTAATAAAGTAACTAAAGTAATCACTTAGATTTGCAACACAATCATTAAGAGATTATTGAAAGTTTATTAAATAATATAGAAATTATATAATGTTATCTGCCTGCTTAAAGGCAATATCGATTTTCTAGCAAAGAGCGGCGCCACAAATAATCTAAAGTGGGACAAAGAGACCGGTATTAAAAAAATTCTTTAGAGACTTTGATGGTTTTCACAAAGTCAGAGGGTGTCCGTTATTGACGCAGTATTCTGATGTTATTGATATTGTCTCATGAGTATAATACCCAAAACTATGATTTCTCTAAAAGCACTGGTTTTTATCAAACATGTGCCGAATGACATTGAAAGTCACTCTCAAAACCAATATTTTGAGATTGATTACCACGACATTTTCAAGAAATGATTGGTTTCGACGCTTTTTTTGGCTTTTTATGATTAAAACATCTACCCATAAGGATATGAGGTTTCTATATTTTTAACTACTTTAAAATTGCTATTGTTTATGAGCGATAAATTTAGGAAGCTATTTCCTCGTCAAAACCATTGATACCAGATAATATTCTTAAGTGCCTTTGATATGAATTTAAGCGTATTATTGAAATTCAAGGTAATGATAATTTACTAGGGTATTTGCAAACGTTGAAGCGAGAATCATTTCTACATTGGCAATATGAGACGTTTCCTTCGCATTTTATTACTATTCATGCTAAATTAGTAGGCCTAGCTTCTGCCACATCATTGTCTAAAACATAAGGAGCACGTGATAGCATTTGGAAGGATGGTCTTCCCGATGTGTAGTCAGGTATGACACTAGGGACCACGTCTCAGCGGAGAAGGAGCGCCTTGTTTTTTTTGAATGACCTAAAACCGTGGCGCTTCTATCTACGCACACCTGGAAGATTTCTGTTCACTGTTTTGCTAACTGACGAAGTTTCTTTTCTGAATGATTAGTGGAGTGGCGCGAAAATTATTTCATTAATAAATAAACTGATATAGTCGGAAAAATCGTTAAAATTACGACGTACTTGGAATGGTAGTAGTTGGCAGTGTTGTAGTAGGAAGCTCCACGGTTGTCGCAGGTGGTTGTGTAGTTGTCATAGGTGCTTGCCTTGTTGTTGTCAGTAGCTGAGTAGTCGTTAACGGTGGCCGAGTAGTTGTCGTAGGTGGTTGCCTTGTTGTCGGTAGCCGAGTAGTCGTTAACGATGGCACAGTAGTTATCCTAGGTGGTTGCGTAGTCATTATTGTTGAAATTGTCGTTGTGCTGCTCGTAGTAATAAGGCCGCACACTATAAAGTTCAACATATACCCAGAAATGTACGAGAACATATTCTTTATGCGCAATTTGAAATGAAAAGTTTTTTTAAAACTCGTGTCTATTGTAGTTCCAGTAGCAGCACATGTACTGCTATGATATTAAAGTGCTTAGTTCTGTGTTAATTTTCACTGCTTCTTGTCATATTTTTCTTCGTCATACTGTCATCATCAGTATATTTATTCCTATGCTATGAATATGCTAATGATAGCGTTTTAATTTATATTGTTGTTTGCCATAAGTTTCTGTAACAGACTGTAAAAACTCACCTGCTATTGAGCAAGATGCGCTGAACTCCGGAGCATTCCTTGCTATGAATGGATACTCAGTGGCGGTTGGTCCATTAAAAGTAACCGTGCATGTAAAGTTAGAGGGAGAGGTGTTGTCCACTATAATTGTTGATACAGAATCGAACACATAATAATCCGGCCTCGTCCTTGGAGGAGTGTCCGTGGTGTAAAAGACGCCATCTTTTTCCCAAGTCATATTAGCATTCATCGGAAGCAGTGTTCCATCGGCATAACGGATACTACATGATAGTTGGACAGCGTTTGGTACACTAGCATTGCATGAACATTCTGGAGGACTACCTGTAAAAGTAAACAAGGTGATACAATAATAACAAGGCTTGACGTTTCAATTCTTAACAGTGTTTCATGCAAACCAGTCGCTTGTTTGAAGATAAACTGCACTAAATCAAACGCACTTGTTCCGCTGGGAATCAAGAAATTTACATACGTTACCAATTAAACTGGAGCTAAACAATGTACAGTTTGTGGCAGAACTAGAGTCGTGGATGTCGTTCCATCTGCTCCACTTCAACCCGACGGAGACACATATATCGTGACTGGAAATAAAAATCGTCGCCTGCGTCATGGGTCTATCGCTGGTTAGAAAAAGCAATCCAATGTTAACCAATTGACTTCTCTCGGCGTGCCCTGGTATCATCAGCTACGTCAGGTACGAGTCACTCTGTCACTGAAGAGCTGCCGAAGTCCAGCGTGCATCAGCTTAAATCCGTCCTCATCTGCCGATCAAAATACTGAGCAATATGCCAGAGTTATCTCATATATAGGAACACTTTCCACTGGCTTTCAGTAGAAGACAGAATTCAAGATTCTCCTTCTGGGGCGCACCGCATCTACAGACACCGGAAACCTTTATGCTCCAGTGGCAACTCAACCAGGTTGGCGATCGTTGAGCACTGCACCTCGTGAAGATATTCAGTCAATGACTGCTACTACACAGCCAGCGTCAACTACCGCACAATCGACCAAAACTGTTGCACAACAGATGCCGCGCTTTCGCACATCAACTTCAGACGATCGTTTTTTTTATTATGTCTCAGATTTAACTTTTGGAAAAGTCTGCAGCTTCGCACGCGTGATGTTGCATTTAACTCCATTCACGAGCAATTTAAAACTTTCTCTAAACGAACTAGGTTAGTTAGGTAGTTCTCCGTTTTGTGCATTGGAGAGATACTCAAACCATACTATACTGAGTAGAGTTTGGTACATTCGTACATAAGCAAAACGTGTAAATGACACAACAGAAATGCACAATGTAAAATTTCTCGTTTACCCAATTCCAGCAGTAGTTCATGTAACTTCAATTTCAATTAAAATACTCACGGACGACAAGGAGTTTAGCTCCTGTCTTGTTGCCATCTTTCACACACTGTGCGATGTACAGCCCGGCAGTTGAAATCGGACCTCCATATGGAGTCGTTGTCGCGTTAAGTATTACTAGACCACTTTGATTCAGATAGTAGAGCAAAGCCAATGAAGGATCTGCGTTGCCACTACCATCCTGGAGAGAGTAAGCACCAAATTCGTCAGAAGTTGGAATGCCTGTCCACTTTCACGCTCCGAGGGTCAGCAGTTACATTCATTAAAGTGTTCTGGGTTCCCTCGTAAACCGCTATATTCTTCAGATTCGGCAGGCACTCGGTACCTGAGACAAAAGACAACAGTTTGATTATGAATGATCATAACATCTTGAAGCTTTGGCGTTTATCCTTAAAACAGAGTCAAATGATAAAGGTTTTCTTTGTCACCATCAAAATACTAGCTACTGCATAAGTATGAGTAATTTAAGAGAGATAGACCAGAGATAGATTGGATTTACGGTGCACCACTATAATACAAGAATCGCTCGTATATATCTTATCTTATCTTATCTTATCTTATATAATTATTTATAAAGCGCCTCTCACAGCATAGACTATTCAGAGGCGCTCCCAGCGTGTCAGCCTCGAGGGAAAAGAAAGGTCTTTAAGCAGCGGAGAGAAGAAGGCGAGATCCCAAGCAAAATCTTGCTACGGAGAGAGGGGGGCAGGTCATTCCAAAGGGAAGGGCCAAGGATGGCAAACGCACGATGCTGAGCCATCGAAGTCCTTGCACGAGGGACAAGCAGATCAAGGCGGTCAGCAGACCGAAGAGGGCGGGAAGACAGAGCAGATAGAGGTTTGCGCATTAGGTCACAAAGGTATTTAGGAGCTTTTCCCAGTTGAGTCCTAGAGACCAGGAGAAGAACCTTGTATTGGATGCGGGAAGCAACAGGAAGCCAGTGAAGTACATCAGTCATAAAGGTAGTTATGTGAGAGAAGCGAGGAAAACGGGCAATGAGCCTGGCAGCCGCATTCAGAACAGACTGCAGAGATGAAAAGGCGCGCTTTAGGGAGCCCAGCAAACAATGAATTGCAATAGTCAATGCGGCAGCAAATGAAGGCATGGACCATAGTAGTAAACACTGAAGGAGAAACTGATCTTCTTACAGCCCTCAAACGCCTCAGATGATAGAAACAGGAAACGTGTCAGATGGGAGAGGTGTTCAGAAAACGAGAGGGTACTATCAAGGGTGACACCCAAATCCCGAACACTGGATGAAAATGAAAAAGCAGGGTATATTGACGACAGAAGTGGGATATCAAGTTTAGAAAGTTGCTGTTTAGTGCCAAACCAGATCAGTTGGGTCTTAGAAGAGTTAAGGTTAAGTCGATTTGATGACATCCAAGAGTGGAGATCATGTGACAGGGAATCAATGGATCCAACAAGGGAGATCTGCTGAGAGGATGAGCCTTGGACAAAGATATATCGCATTGAACTTGCAAGTGCTAAGACCAAAATGGTTTCCTATTAAATGCCAGGGCCCTAAATTGTGGAACTTATTACCTCTGGACTTGACAACATCTCCTTCAACTGGTTCATTCAAAAGACTGTTAAAGCTATATATCTGAATTCTAATCTAGAGGGGATAGGTGCAGGTGGCACGATTTTCACGTGCCATTTTAATTTGATTTCCTGAGAACACTGTTGTTCACGCAACTGCTTTTCTCTTTTAAGACGTTTGACAATATTAGCTAAATTGATTACTATGTTTAAAAATGGTCGTCATTATCTTGGACTGTTGTTATTTTATACAGGCTCATGGGAAGTACTAATGATCACTTCTAATAAAGAATAAATGGACACAAGAGATGGATATATATACAAACTTGCTATGTTCACTAAGCATATCTTTTAACGCCCAGATTGATAGTTAAGACAAGCATTACATGACGACGAGTTTTGCATTCAATTTGACAAAGTTGTTTTACTTCTCTCTCTCTCTCTCTCTCTCTCTCTCTCTCTCTCTCTCTCTCTCTCTCTCTCTCTCTCTCTCTCTCTCTCTCTCTCTCTCTCTCTCTCTCCTCTCTCTCTCTCTCCTCTCTCTCTCTCTCTATCTCTCTCTCTCTCTCTCTTCTCTCTCTCTCTCTCTCTCTCTCTCTCTCTCTCTCTCTGTCTGTCTGTCTGTCTGTCTGTCTGTCTGTCTGTCTGTCTGTCTGTCTGTCTCTCATCTATTAAAATAAAGGAACAGAAGTGAAATTATGAAGGCTTTTAGCGTTTCTCAAAACATTTAAAAATGTTTTATGAAAACAAACTTTCTAACCTCGTGAGTAAATCCACAAAACTGAGTGACAACCTTGTGCCCTGCTCTTAGCTTTAGAGCAACACTTTAGAAATTTTCAGTTTGCGATTGCAATCACGACTACGTTTAGTTACATACAAGATTTATAATAACAATGGTTGGCAAACAAAATAAAAAAATTATCGTTGGCATCATTTTCTCATAGCGCGTTAGATTAAAGGACATCCAATAGGAGAGGGAGTTCGTTCTAACCGAACATACTTGTATCTTCAAATTTTAGAAGCTTGACGACGGTTTGAATAATAAGAGCACACTATAAATCTAAACAGAATCGTAGAAAGTCATAATTACTCGGAGGTTGAGTTGTCATCGTTGTCACAGGAGCAGTTGTTGTTTCCGTTGTTGGTTGGCCCGTTGTTGTAAAATAACACGCTAAAAATGCAAGAAATATATAATTATGTGACAACATTTAATTTTAGCATTTGTTGGATCGGCTAAAAAGGACAAAAGCAATAAGGGGCGTGGCAATTCAAAAGTTATTTTGTAATATTCGAATTTCACACGTCCGTGGTAACACTCTACACAAAAATAATATCACATCACAAAACATTTTCGTTGCTTACATCCATGTAACACCCTACACAAAGAAAATATTACATCACAAAATAGTTCCGTTGCCTACAACACTTCGCATTGCGGCTGGGGCATTTTAAAAGACACCGGCGCGGTAGAAGTTATTAATTACAATAAGATTTAGTACACATGTAGTACAGTAGTCACCGGTACAGCCGTGGAACTACAGGCTACGCCTCCATGGCTTCTTAACTATAAATACAGATTAAAGGCCAATGTTAAAACATGCTCAAAAGTTCTAAGTTTTCTTTCTTCGATTGTTTGATTCTATCTTGCACACTGACCGTCTGCTGAACAAGATTCGTTGAATTTCGGTGCATTCGTTGCAATATATGGATATTGGATGTCGGTTGGTGCTGCAAAGGTCAGTTCGCATACATAGTTGCCCGGAGCGTTCATTGTAATGGTTGATTCGGAATAGAACACATACGGGTCGATCCTCGTCCTCGTAAGCGTATACTTCGCCAAGAAAACTCCGTTGAGTTTCCATGTGACAATCGGATAGATGGGATGATAAGTGCTGTCGGCGTAAGTGACGTTACACGTCAGATTGGAATTATAGTCAAGCGGTTTACAGGAACACTGTGGACCTGAGCCTGCAAGATAATATAGTTCAAACGATATAACCTGTGGTTGTTTGTGCTTATTTAATATGCTTTATTCTGCTTCTTTCTTGTAATGCAACTGAAGTAGACCGTTTGATAGTAATGTTTGTTGTCATAATTAACTTCTGGGAAGCGTTTTTAATAATCCAGCAAAGATTAACTGCATTGGATCATACTGTAATATTGGAGATTAAAGCCTTTACAATAACATTGGCGTCAAGCCAGTGACGACTTGTTCTTCTCGCAATTGGTTTCGATTGTTGTTAAACTGCCCGACTAAAGCAACATTTCCTGAACAAAGTCATACTTAGTCACTTCTTATGATTTTTCTCATACCATCAGATAATCCACCAGTTTTACTTCCAAATTCCTAATCAATATTCAGTTCCTGGTCTTCGTCTTTTCTTTCTATTTGCATATTCTTTTATACACTCATGTACACATCAGTAGGGCCTAATAAACTGTGTGGCGGGATTACATCTTTTCTTTGTAACATCAAACTGTGACATACAATTAGGATCTGCATCATTGTATACAACTGACTTACCCACTGTCATTAATGATTCAACTATAACATTAAAGAAAGGGATCCAAAGAACTTACGAACGACGAGTAACTTGGCGCCCGTCTTTTTGGTACTATTGGCACATTGTCCGATGTACAACCCAGCTGTTGATATCGGATTTCCAGTTGTTGTCGCATTTTTGATAACTAGACCCGTCTGGTTAATGTCGTAGAGCCCAGTCAACGAGGAATCCCTATTACCGCCAAAGTTGCTGATAGGGTAATTGCTTAATTCATCTGAAGTTGGTTTAACTGTCCATTTCACGTTATTGGGATCAGTTGACAGATTCATAATTGTATTGAGCTGTCCCTCGTAAACAGCGATATTCTCCAGATTCATAAGACATTGGTAAGCTACAACAAGAATAGTAGATTAATGTTTTTCGCATTCTGTGATTACACACACACACGCACGCACGCACGCACGCACGCACGCACGCACGCACACACACACACACACGAAGCAGACACCAAGAGACGCTCAATCGTGAACTTCAATGCAAGTGTTTTGTCACGATTCAGGCATAAGTGACTATAAAATCATACAACAAAGTTCTAAATCAATAAAATGCTGAAAATTTGTTCGATGCATTAACTCGACCGAGTAGCATTTGATGTTAAAGTCTTCATTCTGTGCTAGCGATGAAAAAGTTACGACGTTTCTTACAATTCCAGGTGCATTTTAACTGAGGACTTTTGAATTTGAATTAGACCTGGATAGAATTACACTTGAAGCCGAAAAGGACAGAACTAAACAAAAAGAAACTCACATTGACCATTACAACAGGGACTAACCTTAAAGAAATGAAATTTTAAAAGTTAAAAATGCATGGATGCGAAATTAATTTGGATGTATTTAAAAATACGGAGAGATACAAAAAGAGTCTCAGTTCCTCGATCACTTGATTCCTGTTGGAAAATTGAATTGCAAAGTGTTGTGATGAAACGATTTCTAAATTTGTTCCCTGTTTTATCAAACAACCGTGTAATGGTAAAGGTTACTAGAAGCTAGAGAAAGCTTTCCTGAAAGCACAGTCATTGGTGGTATATAAGGCCTATCGTCGAAAGTTCCGTTCGTTTGAGAAAAACCAGAGATTGGAATTCCTACTATGAATTCATGTTTTCATTTTATTTCAAATCAAATATTTCGAAGCAAGGTGAAAAGGCAATACATGACATAAAGCGTAGATGATACAGTCGGAACAATTTTCCCCATTCAGTGGTCGAGGGTGGTAAACATGAAACTGGACTAAAACGCAGATCATGTCAAAATCAGCTCCGTTACCAGACGAATATGTAACTTTCATTTTAGCGCGAATTAGTGGCTGAAAAGAAAATGCGATTTCAAACAGAGACAAGCATACGCTTCAAAACCAAAGCAATTGGCACGAGGAAGTATTTGAGTTGGAAAAATGCCGGAGGTAACCAAGGAATGTTAAGCAGTCTCCAGATAAATATTAGTGCGGGGTGCAGACATGCATCTTTACCTATTTGCATTTGATTATTGTACGATCATGTTTCGATTGTAACAATGTCACTTACTGCGGTTATCTCAGCGAGCTTGTCAATAAACACGAATATTATTATTATTAAAAGAATACGTACTTACTGACATACTAACATCTATCCACCTATGTTAACAGATACGTATTCATGTGTGAGAGTGTACAGTTCCCTCATTACTAAATAAACCTCCAAACAACAGTTCTTAGTGGTAACTACCTGGAGGTGCAGATGTCACGATAGAAATAGTTGACGGTCGGGAGGTTGTTGATACCAATGGTGGTGGAGTAGTTGCTGTCGGTTGAGGGTATGATGCCGTCGGAGGAGCAGCAGATGCTGTTGACGGAGGAGTGGGGGCTGTCGATGGAGTAGTGGTTCCATTCGCTGGAGGAGTGGCTGTTGTCGATGGAGTAGTGGTACCATTCGCTAGAGGAGTGGGTGCCGTCGATGGAGTAGTGGTTCCATTCGCTGAAGGAGTGGGTGCCGTCGATGGAGTAGTGGTTCCAGTCGCTGGAGGAGTGGCTGTTGTCGGTGGAGTAGTGGTTCCATTCGCTGGAGGAGTCGGTGCCGTCGATGGAGTAGTGGTTAAAGTCGCTGGAGGAGTGGGTGCCGTCGATGGAGTAGTGGTTCCAGTCGATGGAGGAGTGGGTGCTGTCGATGGCGTGGTGGTTCCATTCGCTGGAGGAGTGGGTGCCGTCGATGGAGTAGTGGTTCCAGTCGCTGGAGGAGTGGGTGCTGTCGATGGAGTAGTGGTTCCAGTCGCTGGAGGAGTGGGTGCCGTCGATGGAGTAGTGGTTCCAGTCGCTGGAGGAGTGGGTGCCGTCGATGGAGTAGTGGTTCCAGTCGCTGGAGGAGTAATGGATGCTGTCGATGGAGTAGTGGTTCCAGTCGCTGGAGGAGTTTGTGCTGTCGATGGAGTAGTGGTTCCAGTCGCTGGAGGAGTGGGTGCCGTCGATGGAGTAGTGGTTCCAGTCGCTGGAGGAGTGGATTCTGTTGATGTTGGGGTGGCTGTTGATTGGCCCGTTGTTGTAACTGAACAGGCTAAAAGGCAAGAAAGCTCAAAGTTTCAAGAATTAATTATAGAATTTGATTAAATTTCGTTGAAGCGGTGTATCCCGAAAAAGAATCATAAATAATTTATAGCAAAAAGCGCCGTGGCATCTCCAAAAGTCTGTTTTGTAATTATAGCAATTTCATACATCCATGGTAGCACTCCAGACTAATTTTTGCATCAAAAAAATTTCCTATGCTTAGGACACTTCGCAATGCGTACGTGGCTTTGTGGAATAGACACCGGCGCGATTGCGTTTACTAATTACAATGACAATAAATATAGTACAGTAGTCAACAACCATGAAAGATTGTGCTACACATACATGGCTTCTTTAAGTGTTCAAACTGATAATCTGTCATGATTAAACCATGCTTAAAGGTTTGATGGTTTCTTCTTCGATTGTTTGATTCTATCCTACACACTGACCTTCTGTTGAGCAAGATTCGTTGAACTCCGGTGCATTCGTTGCAATATATGGAAATTGAATGTCAGTTGGTGCTGCAAAGGTCAGTTCGCATACGTAGTTGCCGGGAGCGTCCATTGTAATGGTTGATTCTGCATAGAACACATACGGGTCAATCCTCTTCCTCGTAAGCGTATACGCTGCCAAGTAAGCTCCATTGAGTTTCCACGTAACAATCGGATAGATCGGATGGAAACTGCTGTCGGCGTAAGTTACATTGCACGTCACATTGGAAGCATAGTCGAGCGGCTTACAGGAACACTGTGGACCTGAGCCTGTAAGATAATATAGTTCAAACGATAAATAACCATTAATTATTTGTGTTTATTTAATATTCCTTATGCTGCTTGCTTTTATGCGGGAGCTTTTGATAGTAATGTTTGTCGTCATATTAAGCTTCAGCGATGCGTTTTCAATATTCCAACAAAGGAATAATTACTTACATTGTGAAACGCCTATGTCTTTGTGAGTTTGAAAATAAATCGTCAACGTTCCTCGTCTTTTATTCAGTTACTCTGTGAACCACTGTCGAATACCGGGGTCAAAATGACCTTTGCAACTTATGTTAACGTACATGCTGTACGGTCCGGCGACTAGGCCAAATGCATGAACATTAATTTTCAAAGAATAGCTGCAAAGTCTTGTACTTTGAAAACCTTATATTAATTTTGGCTTGAAGTCAGTGAAGGCATTTTCTCTTCGCATTTCGTACCGATTATTGTTGCCCTACCTGACATAAGTAATGTAACCTAACCAAAATCATGTTTTGTCAGTTGTTTTAATTTTCTTTATGCCGTGAGATAATCCATTAGCTTTCCTACCAAAATTAATTCTCTATTCCCATTCAAAATTTCTTTTCTAGGTCCTCCTGTTTTCTTTCTGTTTACAATTTACAAACTCATCAATCAGTCATAAATTGTATGGCAGGGCACACAACTTTTCTATGTAATATGTCAAAGTATGACATGGAGTAATGATATGCGTCATTAATGATTCAGCTATAAAATAAAAGCAAGATAGCCAAAGAACTTACGAACGACAAGCAACTTGGCGCCCGTCTTGTTGGTATTATTGTAACATTGTTCGATGTACAACCCAGCTGTTGATATCGGAGTTCCAGTTGTTGTTGCGTCCTTGATAACTAGACCGGTCTGGTTAATGTCGTAGAGCCCAGTCAACGAGGGATCCCTATAGCCGCCAAAGTTGCTGATAGTGTAAGAGCTCAACTCATCTGAAGTTGGAAGAACCGTCCATTTCACGTTATTTGGATCAGTTGATAGATTCATGATTGTACTGAGCTGTCCCTCGTAAACAGCGATATTCTTCAGATTCATGAGACATTGGTAAGCTAAAACAAAAATTTTCCTTAGATTAATGTTCTTCACATTATGTGATCATATGTCATAATTTAGCCCGAAATTGCAATTTGTTGAATGTACAACATATATACATGTCATCGATATGATGATGATGAGTTCTCTACCCGAGGAGAGGTCCATTGGCCTTAGGCGACCCGAGGATGATGTGAGTGATTCGGTTTCCCGTTGCCTTCCTCACAGACAGTTTTAGGTGAGCAACTTGTCCAAGGTCGCCGCGCAGTGCTTGAAGTAGGCCTAGATTCGAACCTGCGATCATCCGGGTAGAAGGCACAGAGCATACCGCTGCATCAACGCAATTTATGCTCATACATCAGCACATATAAGAAAAATTGTAACTTTGAGCGGCTGCCACAAGACGCTGAATCTTAAATTCCGATGCAACTATGTTGCTACGGTTGAGGTTATAGTGAAGTCCTATAAAATCCCACAAGAAAATGTACATATACAATGCTGAAAACTTGTTCGAGCGACTAACTCGGCTGGGATCTGATGAACTAGACAAGACTTTGGTTTTATAAAGACTTCTGGCATGCTAATGCAGAAAATAGTTACCACAGCTCTAACAATGACAGATGCGTGAAAACTGAGGGAATTGATTCGATAGGTGGCGCTCCTGCGTGTAAACACCGACCCAGTGCGCGCTTGATTTTCTTCTATATACCCAAATTTGGCCATGTCTCGAGCTACATGCTTGATGTTCTTCATTGGCTCCCTCTTGAGCAGCGTATTACGTTTTGGTTGGCTGACCTAGTCTGGCGCTACTTGCTTGGCCTTGCTCCGCCCTATCTCCACGAGCTCTGCCAGCCCGTACTCAGCACGCGGGGCTCTCGCTCCCTTCGCTAGTCTGAGCAGGGCATGTTCTCTGTTCCTTTTGCCCGTAGCTGTACTAGGCAGCATCGTGCTTTCTCGGTGGTGGGCCCTCTAACCTGGAATAGCCTTCCCTTATCGCTCCGCCGACTTCCCAGAACCTTTTCTTCCACGGTCTTTTCTCACATTAAGACCACTCTATTCAGCCGTGCTGGAGTCGGGAGCACCTCTGAGTAATTCTCCTTAAAGAGGCGCTATATTAATGTCCGTTATGAATATATTTTGTATCTATGTACATTGTACATATGCATGTATATAGTATAGATGTATGTATGTATGGATGCATGCACGTATGAATCTATGTACATAAGTGTATATTGCGTCCGAGTCCTCTTGTGTGATGTCTGTCAACTGTCAAATCAACCGCGCGGCAGTTATCATCGCATGTCAGCAGCAACGCGGTTTGTAGGCACTAACAACTAAAAACGTACAACTGGCCATTTCCACGTGCTTTTCCTGCAGCCCATGAGAACTTGACTAAAAGGATTCCAGCAACAGAGGATCCGCTGCCAAGAAAAAAGCACATTCAGTCTTATCGCGAACTGCACCTCGACTATGTGAACCTTGCAGCATCGGCTTCTGAGAAACTCGCAACCCTTTTAAAAGCTTACCAAAGTGAAGCGAGCGTTAGAAGCGCTCATAGCTATACACTGCTAGTAGCCGAATGATCGCTTGGGCTTTTTTCTGATAAGTAGCATTTGATATCAAAATGTGAGCGTTTGACTCGCATTATTAAAAGGCTACATACTTATAAACATATGTGTATCAATGTATGAATAAATGTACGTATCTATCTATGTAAGCATGTAAGTTTTCATGCATCCATGTTCACATTTCCCTCATTATTAAATAAACAACGAAAAATTCACCAGGCAACGAAATTCCTACTCACATAATATGCTTAAACTCAAGTAGATGAAATCTACGCTGCATATTACATTTCTTAGTCGTAATTACCTGGAGGTGCAGATGTCACGGAAGAAATAGTTGACAGTGACGGGGTTGTTGATACCAATGGTGGTGGAGTACTTGTCGGTTGAGGATATGATACCGTCGGGGGAGCAGTAAATGCTGTAGCTGGAGGTGTTGATGCTGTCGATAAAGTAGTTGTTCCATTCGCTAGAGCACTGGATGACGAAGATGGAGGAGTGGATGCTGTCGATGGAGTAGTGGTTCCATTCGCTGGAGGAGTGGCTGCTGTCGATGGAGTAGTGGTTCCAGTCGCTGGAGGTGTGGATGCTGTCGATGGAGGAGTGGATGCTGTCGATGGAGGAGTGGATGCTGTCGATGGAGTAGTGGTTCCAGTCGCCGAAGGAGTGGATGCTGTCGATGGAGTAGTGGTTCCAGTCGCTGGAGTAGTGGATGCTGGCGATGGAGAAGTGGTTCCAGTCGCTGGAGGTGTGGATGCTGTCGATGGAGGAGTGGATGCCGTCGATGGAGCAGTGGTTACAGTCGCTGGAGGTGTGGATGCTGTCGATGGAGGAGTGGATGCTGTCGATGGAGTAATGGTTCCAGTCGCTAGAGGTGTGGATGCCGTCGATGGAGGAGTGGATGCTGTCGATGGAGTATTGGTTCCAGTCGCTAGAGGTGTGGATGCCGTCGATGGAGGAGTGGATGCTGTCGATGGAGGAGTGGATGCTGTCGATGGAGTAGTGGTTCCAGTTGCTGGAGGAGTCGATGGCGGAGTAGTTGCTGTCGATGGAGTAGTGGTTCCAGTTGCTGGGGGAGTGGATGGAGGAGTAGTTGATATCGATGGAGTAGTGGTTCCAGTTGCTGGAGGAGTGGATGGAGGAGTAGTTGCTGTCGATGGAGTAGTGGTTCCAGTTGCTGGAGGAGTGGATGGAGGAGTAGTTGCTGTCGATGGAGTAGTGGTTCCAGTCGCTGGAGGAGTGGATGGAGGAGTAGTTGCTGTCGATGGAGCAGTGGTTCCAGTTGCTGGAGGAGTGGATGGAGGAGTAGTTGCTGTCGATGTAGTAGTGGTTCCAGTCGCTGGAGGAGTGGATGGAGGAGTAGTTGCTGTCGATGGAGTAGTGGTTCCAGTCGCTGGAGTAGTGGATGGAGGAGTAGTTGATATCGATGGAGTAGTGGTTCCAGTCGCTGGAGGAGTGGATGGAGGAGTAGTTGCTGTCGATGGTGTAGTGGTTCCAGTCGCTGGAGGAGTGGATGGAGGAGTAGTAGCTGTCGATGGAGTAGTGGTTACAGTTGCTGGAAGAGTGGATGGAGTAGTTGCTGTCGATGGAGTAGTGGTTCCAGTCGCTGGAGGAGTGGATGGAGGAGTGGTTGCTGTCGATGGAGTAGTGGTTCCAGTTGCTGGAGTAGTGGATGCTGTCGATGGAGTAGTGGTTCCAGTCGCAGGAGGTGTGGATTGTGTCGACGTGGGAGTGGCTGTTGATTGGCTCGTTGTTGTAATTGAACAACCTGAAAAGGCAGGACAGGTGATAGTGAGAAAAAATTAATTATAAGATTTAATGAAATTTAAAGCATTGAGTCGCCAAAAAATAATAATAAATATAGCTACAGGCGGCATGACGTCTAGAAAAGTTAATTTTGTAATATCGCAATTTCGCACATGGTTGCACCCAAGACTAGTTGTTACATCACAAACATTTCCTATTCTTACGACACTTCGCAATGCGTATGAAGCTTTCTGTGCGATAGCATTCACTAATTACAATAACAATTAATATAGTACTGTGGTCCAGTGCTTTCCAAATTGTGGTCCACGGACCGATGCCGGTCCGCGAGCCTCAGTTGCCGGTCCGCAAAGTGAGTCAAGAAACTGGACAAAAAAGACGATAGACGTTTTCTTGTTTGGGTCTCGCTTCGAACTATCTTCAAAAAACTAGATTGCCTCGCAATCAAACCCATATTTTTCATATAATTTAAAAAACATTGTTCTGATAGTAAATGTGTTTCACAGTGGCGGTTTTAGAGGGGATAGGAGGCTGTAGACACTAGCTGGAAAATTAGCCCCCTAGTTTTGCTTAACCCTATACATATTTTAGCCCACCCCGTTAAGCGTTTAATTAGCCATACATTTCATAGTGTTTGTTGGCATCAAAGCCTGGTTACAGCCTACTGGACGAATTGCTGACAGGTCAAATAGAAGTTGCTCGCCTTTGCTACAAATTTTGATCAAAACACTTCCGGTGTTTTGACCCCAGCAATGAGAAACCAGATGTGACGTACCTCCTTCGTCTTTAATAACCTGGTCACCGTTTCCGTTAATAGAAAATAAAGAAGTCGCGTTTTAGATCGATATTGCTAGTATAGTATATATTATCAATTTGAAAATTTTAACTATTAAAAATACCACACCACACCACAGAGACGAGTATGGCGTTCTCCAAGCATAAACACACTTCTGTTATATAGTTTCTTAGAGCTTAAGGGATTTTTCGTACCTCGGGCATTTAAAAAAAAATAGGGTTTATATTAATAGAACAGCCTGTACACTAATCAATTTCTTTTTTAAAATGCAACTTTTCGATTCATATCAAGTCAGTATAAAGTATTCAGTTCATATTTAGTACTGAATAATATACCCGCGCTACATATAAAACAAATAATTTAACTTTTTTGACCCAATTTATAGATGGAAATAATTTATAAATTGGGCACCGGTCCTGCTGGAATGGGAAAACTACTGCACACTGAAAGTAAAATTCCTGCCGGTCCGTCACACTGAAAGAAACATTCCTGCCGGTCCGTCACAATGAAAAGTTTGGGAAGCGCTGCAGTTGTCAACAGCCACGTAACAGTGTGCTCCACATACACGGCTTCTTAAGTATTCAAACTGATAATGTGTCAAGTTTAAAATATGCCTAAAGCTTCGATGGTTTCTTTCTTCGATTGTTTGATTCTATCCTGCACACTGACCTTCTGTTGAGCAAGATGCGTTGAACTCCGGCGCATTCGTTGCAATATACGGAAATTGGATGTCAGTTGGTGGAGCAAAAGTCATTTCACATTCATAGTTGCCGGGAGCGTCCCTTGTAATGGTTGATTCTGCATAGAACACATACGGGTCAATCCTCGTCCTCGTAAGCGTATACGTTGCCAAGTAAGCTCCATTGAGTTTCCACGTAACAATCGGATAGATCGGATGGAAACTGCTGTCGGCGTAAGTGATGTTACACGTCACATTGGAAGAGTAATCGACAGGAATACAGGAACACAGTGGACCTGAACCTGTAATACAAATAGTTCGATCGATGAACAGCCATTAACTGTTTGTGCTTTATTCCACTTCTTTCTTGTTATGCAACTGTAGTGGACGGATATTTACTAATGTTTGTAGCTTCAGCGATGCCTTTTCAATAATACTACTGAGCAATAATTGCTTACATTTTGAAATGCCTAAAATTTTGTAAGGTTGATCGTGCAGTACTAAATGATAAGAAATCTTCAACAGTCCTCCTTTTTTTATTCAGCCACTCTGGAAACCATTGTCGAAAACCGGGTTCAAAATGACCTTTGCAATTCATGTTTAGAATAGAATAGAATAGAATATTCTTTATTGGAACCAATTGCAAACCGCATTTTGGTGTACAGCAACGTTAAACATGTTTATACAGATAATATACTAATAATATGCTAATATTAGCAACTAATATTTGTCTCAATTATCCACAATTTATATTGTTTGCGCACTTGTGTTTCCTCAACAAGCTGTACGGTTCGGCACCTTAGCCAAACGCATTAACATTAATATCCAAAGAAAAACTGGAATGGACCATACAGTCCTAAGACCTTTTAATTAATTTTGGCATGAGGTTAGTGCAGATTTTTTTCCTTTCGCATTTCATTCCCATTATTCTTTCACTGCATGACTTAAGTAACATAACCAGAATAAAGTCACTTTCTGTCAATTGTTTTACTTTTCTTAATGCCGTGAGACAATCCACGGGCTTCCTAACAAACTCCCTATTCCTGCTCAATATTCGTTAATAATAGATCGTGTTGTTTTCTTTCCATTTGCATCTTCATTTACATAGCCATCTCTCAGTCATAAACTGTATGGCAGGGCATTTATCTTTTCTTTGTAATATAATTCAGCTATAAAAAAGAACACAGCTAGCCAGAGAACTTACGAACGACGAGTAACTTGGCGCCCGTCTTGTTGGTACTATTGGCACATTGTTCGATGTACAACCCAGCTGTTGATATCGGAGTTCCAGTTGTTGTCGCATTTTTGATAACTAGACCGGTCTGGTTAATGTCGTAGAGCCCAGTCAAAGAGGCATCTTTAGAACCACCGAAGTTGCTGATAGTGTAAGTGCTTAACTCATCTGAAGTTGGTTTAACTGTCCATTTCACGTTATTTGGATCAGTTGATACATTCATAATTGTGTTGAGCTGTCCCTCGTAAACAGCGATATTCTTCAGATTCATGAGACATTGGTAAGCTAAAACAACAATTTTCCTTAGATTAATGTTCTTCCCATTATGTGATCATATGTCATAATTTAGCCCGATATTGCAATTTGTTGAATGTACACATGTACATATCATCGATATGATGATGATGCATTCTCTACCCGAGGACAGGTACATTCGCTTTAGGCGACCCGAGGATGATGTGAGTGATTGGGTTTCCCGTTGCCTTCCTCGCAGACAGTGTTAGGTGAGCAATTTGTCCAAGGTCGCTACGCAGTGGCTTGAGGTAGATACGAACTTGGGACCCTCCGGTTACAAGGGACAGAACATGCCGCTGCACCAACGCAATATAATGGTTATACATTGTCATATGTCAGAAAATGTTTAACTTGAAGCGGGTGCCACAAGACGCTCAATCGTAAACTCCAATGTTGTTACGGTTGAAAAATTAGTGGCTATAAAATCCCACAAGAAAGTGTATCCATAAAATGCTGAAACTTGTTCGAGCGATTAGCTCGACCGGTCTACCTGATAAACTAGACAAGACTTTTGTTTTAAAAAGTCTTCTGGCACGTTAATGCAGAAAATAGTTGCCACAGTTCTTAAAACGACAGATGCGTGATAACTGAGGGATTTGGTACTGGAATTAGACCTGAGGCAAATGACACTTAAAGCTTAAAAGGGCAAAACTAAATAAAAAGAAACTCAAAGTGACCATCACAACAGAGAACTAAAATTAAAAATATTAAGCGGAAAATGGAACTTAAAAGGCTATAAATGCACGGAAATCGAGATTAAGTTGAAAGTATTTATGAAAAAGGAGAGATACAAAGAAAGTCTCAGTTACATGTCACGTCATATCAGTTCGCAAATTAAATTACAAAGATCTGTGATGAAACAATTTCTAACTTTCTTCCCTGGTTTGACCAAACTGATGCAGATGATCATTTGTCTTTAACTTTAAGCAAAAAGCAAAGATAAATTGCTGGTTTGGAAACGAAATGATCAGCACTTTTGTAAAACGACCGCTGCGGTTTCCAGAACTTTTCGCTGAAAATATCTGATGACGAAACAACCATAATTCTAAAGGTAACTGGAAACTAGAGAAAGCTGTGTTGGCGGCACACTCATCGGCTCATAAGTCGTGTCGCCGAAAATTTCCTTCGTTTGAAAACAAACTCAAATCAGCAGCTCTATCGACCCGCATCACTGCCAAAATCGGCAACAAAAGGTTTCAAGCGCTTCAGGAACTGAAGAGGAGAGAGGGCAAGAAGCTCTTGGCGGAAGGACGGGAAAGACTGTTCGAGGCTGAGGGACCCAAATGTCTGTAAGTATAGACGTATTCATGTATGCATGTGCAAAATTCCCTCATTACTAAATAAACCAATAAAATGAACCAAGCAACGGAATTCCTCCTCATACAATAATTATGCTTAAACTCAAGTATGTGAAATTTAAGTGCACACTACAATTCTTAGTCGCAATTACCTGGAGGTGCAGATGTCACTGCAGAAATAGTTGACGGTGAGGAAGTTGTTGATACCAATGGTGGTGGAGTAGTTGCTGTCGCTTGAGGGTATGATGCCGTCGGGGAAGGAACAGATGCTGTTGATGGAGGAGTGGATCCTGTCGAAGGAGTAGAGGTTCCATTCGCTGGAGGACTGGACGCTGTCGATGGAGTAGTGGTTCCAGTCGCTGGAGTAGTGGACGGAGTAGTTGCTGTCGATGGAGTAGTGGTTCCAGTTGCTGAAGGAGTGGATGGAGGAGTAGTTGCTGTCGATGGAGTAGTTGCTCCAGTCGCTGGAGGAGTGGATGGAGGAGTAGTCGCTGTCGATGGAGTAGTGGTTCCAGTTGCTGGAGGAGTCGATGGAGAAGTTGCTGTTGATGGAGCAGTGGTTCCAGTCGCTGGGGGAGTGGATGCTGTCGATGGAGTACTGGTTCCAGTCGCTGGAGGAGTGGATGGAGGAGTAGTTGCTGTCGATGGAGTAGTGGTTCCAGTTGCTGGAGGAGTGGATGCTGTCGATGGAGGAGTGGCTGCTGTTGATGGAGTTGTGGTTCCAGTCGCTGGAGGACTGGATGGAGGAGTAGTTGATGTCGATGTAGTGGTTCCAGTCGCTGGAGGAGTGGATGGAGTAGTTGCTGTCGATGGAGTAGTGGTTCCAGTTGCTGGAGGAGTTGACAGAGAAGTAGTTGCTGTCGATGGAGTAGTGGTTCCAGTCGCTGAAGCAGTGGATGCTGACGATGGAGGAGTGGATGCTGTCGATGGAGTACTGGTTCCAGTCGCTGGAGGAGTGGATGGAAGAGTGGATGCTGTTGATGGAGTTGTGGTTCCGGTCGCTGGAGGAGTCGATGGAGGAGTATTTGCTGTCGATGGAGTAGTGGTTCCAGTCATTGGAGGAGTCGACGGAGGAGTAGTTGCTGACGATGGAGTAGTGGTTCCAGTCACTGGAGGAGTCGACGGTGGAGTAGTTGCTGTCGATGGAGTAGTAGTTCCAGTCACTGGAGGAGTCGACGGAGGAGTAGTTGCTGTCGATGGAGTAGTGGTTCCAGTCACTGGAGGAGTCGACGGAGGAGTAGTTGCTGTCGATGGAGTAGTGGTTCCAGTCACTGGAGGAGTCGACGGAGGAGGAGTTGCTGTCGATGGAGTAGTGGTTCCAGTCACTGGAGGAGTCGACGGAGGAGTAGTTGCTGTCGATGGAGTAGTGGTTCCAGTCACTGGAGGAGTCGACGATGGAGTAGTTGCTGTCGATGGAGTAGTGGTTCCAGTCACTGGAGGAGTCGACGGAGGAGTAGTTGCTGTCGATGGAGTAGTGGTTCCAGTCACTGGAGGAGTCGACGGAGGAGTAGTTGCTGTCGATGGAGTAGTGGTTCCAGTCACTGGAGGAGTCGATGGAGGAGTAGTTGCTGTCGATGGAGTAGTGGTTCCAGTCGCTGGAGGAGTGGATGCTGTGGATGGAGTAGTGGTTCCAGTCGCTGGAGGAGTCGACGGAGGAGTAGTTGCTGTCGATGGAGTAGTGGTTCCAGTCACTGGAGGAGTCGACGGAGGAGTAGTTGCTGTCGATGGAGTAGTGGTTCCAGTCACTGGAGGAGTCGACGGAGGAGTAGTTGCTGTCGAAGGAGTAGTGGTTCCAGTCACTGGAGGAGTCGATGGAGGTGTAGTTGCTGTCGATGGAGTAGTGGTTCCAGTCACTGGAGGAGTCGACGGAGGAGTAGTTGCTGTCGATGGAGTAGTGGTTCCAGTCACTGGAGGAGTCGACGGAGGAGTAGTTGCTGTCGATGGAGTAGTGGTTCCGGTCACTGGAGGAGTCGACGGAGGAGTAGTTGCTGTCGATGGAGTAGTGGTTCCAGTCACTAGAGGAGTCGACGGAGGAGTAGTTGCTGTCGATGGAGTAGTGGTTCCAGTCACTGGAGGAGTCGACGGAGGAGTAGTTGCTGTCGATGGAGTAGTGGTTCCAGTCACTGGAGGAGTCGACGGAGGAGTAGTTGCTGTCGATGGAGTAGTGGTTCCAGTCACTGGAGGAGTCGACGGAGGAGTAGTTGCTGTCGATGGAGTAGTGGTTCCAGTCACTGAAGGAGTGGATGCTGTCGATGGTGTAGTAGTCATCGGTGGAGTTGTAGTTCCAGTCGATGGAGGAGTAGTCATCGGTGGAGTTGTACTTCCAGTCGATGGAGGAGTAGTCATCGGTGGAGTTGTAGTTCCTGTCGATGGAGGAGTAGTTATTGGTGGAGTAGTAGTTTCTGTGGATGAAAGAGTAGTCATCGGTGGCGTTGTAGTTCCTGTCGATGAAGTAGTTATCGGTATTGTTGACGTTGTTGATTGGACCGTTGTTGTAAGTGCACACCCTAGAGATACAATTGAATTGAATTTAAACATTTAGTTTTCAGTGCATTATTAGAATCTTATTAACACGCTGAAAAAGGATGAAATAGAAGTATGCATAGGTCATGGGAGTGGCTGGTCTAGTGGCATCGCATCCCTAAAGTTGTTGGTGTTAAAGCGCGCCATCCCATGCTTTTCGAGAGATATAAAAAAGTACTATTACACAACAGAACCTGAGGTTCTCGAAGAAAGAAGCCGCGTCCTGTTGAGAGAGGAGGTTGAAAGGCAATAGGGAAAATAATAAACAGCAATCAACATATAATCTGTCAATGATCAATTGCGGTCAAGTGTTCATTGCTTTCATTATATTTTTTATTGGATACTTCAAGCAAACTCACCTGATATTGAGCAAGATTCGTTGAACTCCGGCGCATTCGTTGCAATATATGGAAATTGGATGTCAGTTGGTGGAGCAAAAGTCATTTCACATTCATAGTTGCCGGGAGCGTCCCTTGTAATGGTTGATTCTGCATAGAACACATACGGGTCAATCCTCGTCCTCGTAAGCGTATACGTTGCCAAGTAAGCTCCGTTAAGTTTCCAGGTAACAATCGGATAGATGGGATGATAACTGCTGTCGGCGTAAGTGATGTTACACGTCACATTGGAAGTGTAATCGACAGGAATGCAGGAACACAGTGGACCTGAACCTGTAATACAAATAGTTCGATCGATGAACAGCCATTTTGTCTTCGTGTTTATTGAATACGGGTAAATGTGCTTCTTTCTAGTAATGTAACTGTGGTTGACCGTTTGATGGCTTAAATTGTACTTACAGGATCTACTGTGAAGTGCTTTAAATAATTAGTCGATCGAGGCTATGATTGCTTATCATTTTTAAAGGCCCATATCTTTTGTAAGTTTGATTTTGAGATACTATCAAATGATCAGATATCTTCAACATTTCACGTGTTTTAATTAAATCATTTTGGAAACGGACAACCCCACGGACCAGACGCAGCGCTAGTGAATAAGCTGGTCCTTTGCGCTCAGCTTACAGACAAGGAAACTGTTAAATATTTGTTATCAGTGAGGAATAGCTGAGTGACTTCAGGTGTCATATGATGACGTCACACACTTTCAAATTATTGAACTTTAAATTCAGGACTCATTCGAGGGACATGTTCAATCAGTAAACATCCCTTTTACCCTAACCAATCTGCCTACATCAAACATGGTTCCATCCAACCTTTATTTTGATGCCTTTAAGACGGTGTTATAAAATTGTTCTCCTAATGTTTGTAAAATCTCTCTACTGCCAAAGCTTGAATTTAGATGTTTTTTCCTTTTCACATTTGGTTTCATTTATTTGTGTAATGCCCAACTGTAATCTCATAATTTGATATGTCCTGAATAAGTCATATTTAATCACTAGTTTCGATTTTCCTCATGCCACCACATAATTCACGAGCTGTCTGGGTAACCTGTGTTCGTACTTAAAGCCTTTCTCTTCCTATTTAGGACCAACCTCTTTATGTGCACCGTCATCTCCATGTCTCTTAATCTTCTGTTTGGTACGGACATTGTTTTTTGTTTGTTTGTTTCTTTCCTCGATCTTTATATATATATATATATATATATATATATATATATATATATATATATATATATATATATATATATATATATATATATATATATATATATATTATGATATATATATATATATATATATCATAATATATATATATCATAATATATATATATATACATATATATATACATACTTTATTGTACCATTTCACAAAATCATCACGACATAATCAAACATCAATGTACAAACGGATCCCAATAAAAGCTAGAGCTTCACAGGCTCTCTAAATCTACTCCGAAATATCTGCATCTGGATGTCTTTAGGGTTGCAATTTCTCAGCACTCCAAAGCCTGTATTTGTCTTTATCAACATCCGGAAAGCAGATTAACTTACTTAATTTTAGACCTCTCGGAAAAGAATGTTCTTAGCTCATTGTTTTCTTTTCGATAATGTTGACTCAATTCCATGGAAAACAGATTATTAGCTTTTCTAAAACTTTCTCTCTTGAATACAAAACGGAAGGCTTTTACTAAACCAATGAGCTACTCGAAAGACCTTGATTGAAGGTGAGTATGTATGAATTTGGTGTATTTGTAAGTATGTACATTTGTATGTAGGCCTATGCACGCAGGTTTTTGTCTAATCCCTATTGCACTCTTTTAAGAAACTCACTGCCTCGGATTCAAATTGTGCGGACAGAGGTTTTGTCGAAACAGAATGATAAAATAGGAAACACGTTGATGTAAAAACTCAACGCAAATGCTGCTATGATATCGCAAAAGACTCTGATGCTACAACTGAGAGTGAAGTGAGTTCTTAAGGTAACAACATTGCTATGGTATGCAAAACTGTGGTATGCGTCGTTGCACATAACTAACTTACCGACTATCATAATTAAGCCAGATATAAATAAACGAATATTGTAAAGAACTTACGAACAACGAGTAACTTGGCGCCTGTCTTGTTGGTGCTGTTGGCACACTGTCCGATGTACAACCCAGCTGTTGATATCGGATTTCCAGTTGTTGTCGCGTTCTTGATAACTAGACCGGTCTGGTTAATGGCGTAGAGCCCATTCAGTGAACCGGCAGTGTAGGTGCTTAACTCATCTGAAGTTGGTTTAACCTTCCACGATACGGTGTTAGGATCAGTTGATAGATTCATAATTGTGTTAAGCTGTCCCTCGTAAACAGCGATATTCTTCACATTCATAAGACATTGGTAACCTAAATACAAACACTTTCGTTAGGTTAATGCGCCTTGCGGTCTACGATAATGTTCATTGCAAGTCTTTCAATTTATCATAGTACTCTATCGTTTTAATGAAAACTGTCTAAAAAAGATCCTTGACAAGTCCTGATCTTTACAAATTACGCTAATTGGCGTTTTTCTGAAAATCTAATTAGACGTGCTAATTTATATAGCGCATCTCTACGAAAACTCATCAGAGACCTGATTAATAGCACCACGATCGAACGGCAGAGAAAGTCTGCAACCACTTGCGAGATAGAGGCATGGAAAGTGGAAGTAGCTCATGTCGCCGATAACATGGAAATCTCTTCCTGATCACTCACTGCTAAGATTCAGAGTCGTATTCTTCATTCATTCATTCATTGAGAAGATTATTATATAGCGCCACCTCAAGATATCGACGCGGGAGCGCTTCGGACCGATTCCGGGCTGAAAAGGATAGTCTTAAGATTGCAAAAAAAACGTAACAGAAAAAAAGTAGGCAACAAGGGCAAAGCCAGAGGGAGGCCGTTGCACACCAAAGGGCCAACAATAGAAAAAGCACGATGTTGCCTGATAGAGGTTCGTGCGTAGGGGATAAAGCTAACCCTAGGCAGAGGAGCGGAGAGAGCGGCTGTCCCGCACATCCGGGGTTGAGCAACGGAGCTCCCTCAGATATGCAGCGGCTGAACCCGAAAAGCAGGTCCACACAAGGGCAGAGACCATGTGAGTAATCCGCTGTAGAAGAGGAAGCCATTGGAGGATGTCGCGCATGTAACCAGAAACACGACCAAACCTTAGAATGCATCCAACAAGGCGCGCTGCCGAACGAAGAACCGGCTCCATGCCCCCTGTCCGCAGCCCCGGCCCCTTAGGGGCGTGCGAACCGTGCGGTCCCACGGGGCCTGCAAGTTAGGGGGCCCGAAAAATTCTCAGAAAATTAACATGAACAAGACACCCTAATAATAATATTATGGTTTCGATTAAATCTTTTATTTTGTCAAAAAAGTCAAATGGTACTTACAGTTTAGTTGGCTTAAAAAATAGCGGTATAATATTTTAACTTCCTCTGTATCCCAGAATTCTCGTAACCATGATTTTGAAAACGAAAACAGTGACAAGTATCCCGGTAGTGAAAATTGTTTTATTTTATGCTGTTATGAATGAATAAAAGCATGCATCGATTAATTTTCCGAGGTCGAAAATATAGTTGTCGACTTATGTGCAACGTGGACTTGTACGCGAGTAGATACGGTACTTTAATTTATTATTTTAAATTATTTCTCTTTTACATTTTAAAGGAGTTGATTTTTAAAAATATTTTATTACTTTACACTCACATGCATATACGTATGTTAGTCAAAATTTGCTGCTAACAGTAAATCCATCATTCATGTTCATGTAATTTATTTTTTCTTGGGAAGATCAATTAACTGATCAGCAATGAAAATAAATTTGACCTGTGTCATGGGGGCCCGTACAGTATACTCTGCACGGGGCCCTATATATCCAAGGCCGGCACTGCTATGCACCTCACCGGGAGCCCAGTGTAAAAGAGGCAGCAGTAGTCATTTCGACTAATAACAAACGAATGGATGAGGGTGGTAGTATGAGACTTGAGAAAAATCAAATTACCATCTGTTGCAGAGCGAAAAGACCTGCTAGCAAGTAAATATGACTCCGGAATACATATGGCACTCTAAAGTAGGATTAACAGTTGCACATCAGTATGTTGATCTTAATCTTGATTCGCGTTCGTACATGGGCAACCAATGCAGTTCGTCCCGCATGCAGTTAGATATAATAATTATGCCCATAGTTCGAAATCCCTTTTCCTGAATCCCACCAATTATCCAAGCTGCGTAGTTTAAAACGGACTGAAGTTAGTGAAATTGCAGTGAGAGAGAGAGAGAAAGAGAGAGAGAGAGAGAGAGAGAGAGAGAGAGAGAGAGAGAGAGAGAGAGAGAGAGAGAAAGAGCGACGGAGACGGAGACGGAGACAGACAGACAGACAGATACAGATACAGATACATATACATAGAGAGAGACAGAGACAGACAGAAAGAGAGAAACAAGAGACATAGACAGATATAGAGCGACAGACAGAGCGATGTATAGTGTGGATATGGAGCAGACGACAGAAGCATGTTCGTTATATTGCCTCCACACGCTCAAAGAAAGCAGGTCTAAACTCTTGGTTGAGCTTCAAACACATGTCGCAAAAAGAAGTACAGAAGGAGGCATTTGGAAAGCGAAGCTGGAAGTAACACAAGTCCACTCTTTGAAGCTGCCCACGGCTATCAATCCAGATCAGTTCAGTTCTTCGGGGTTAAACCAGGGGCGGTTGGAAGACATCGATGTACAAGTTCCTCAGATGTCTCAAACAATTTCTAAGCTAGAGATTACCTGTCGATGGAGTAGTGGTTTTAGTAGAAGAAGCAGTGGATGCTGTCGATGGAGTAGTGGTTTTAGTCGAAGAAGTAGTGGATGCTGTCGATGGAGTAGTGGTTTTAGTCGATGGAGTAGTGGTTTCAATCGAAGCAGTAGTGGATGCAGTCGAAGGAGTGGTGGTTTCAGTCGATGGAGTAGTGGTTGCTGTCGATGGAGCAGTGGTTGCAGTCGATGGAGTAGTGGATGCTGTCGACGGAGTGGTCGTTTCAGTCGATGGAGTAGTGGATGCTGTCGACGGAGTGGTGGTTTCAGTCGATGGAGTAGTGGATGCTGTGGATGGAGCAGTGGTTGCAGTCGATGGAGGTGTGGATGCTGTCGATGGAGTAGTGGTTTCAGTCGACAGAGTAGTGGATGCCGTCGATGGAGTAGTGGCTTGAGTTGATTGAGGAGTGGATGCTGTCGATGGGGTAGTGGTTTCAGTCGATGGAGTAGTGGTTTCAGTCGATGGAGTAGTGGATGCTGTCGATGGAGTGGTGGTTTGAGTCGATGGAGTTGTGGATGCTGTCGATGGAGTGGTGGTTAGAGTCGATGGAGTAGTGGATGCTGTCGATGGAGTGGTGGTTTCAGTCGATGGAGTAGTGGATGCTGTCGACGGAGTGGTGGTTTCAGTCGATGGAGTAGTGGATGCTATCGACGGAGTGGTGGTTTCAGTCGATGGAGTAGTGGATGCTGTGGATGGAGCAGTGGTTGCAGTCGATGGAGGTGTGGATGCTGTCGATGGAGTAGTGGTTTCAGTCGATAGAGTAGTGGATGCCGTCGATGGAGTAGTGGTTTGAGTTGATGGAGGAGTGGATGCTGTCGATGGAGTAGTGGTTTCAGTCGATGGAGTAGTGGATGCTGTCGATGGAGTGGTGGTTTGAGTCGATGGAGTTGTGGATGCCGTCGATGGAGTGGTGGTTAGAGTCGATGGAGTAGTGGATGCTGTCGATGGAGTGGTGGTTTGAGTCGATGGAGTTGTGGATGCTGTCGATGGAGTGGTGGTTTCAGTCGATGGAGTTGTGGATGCTGTCGATGGAGTGGTGGTTTGAGTCGATGGAGTAGTGGATGCTGTCGATGGAGAGGTGGTTTCAGTCGATCGAGGAGTGGATGCTGTCGATGGAGCAGTGGTTTCAGTCGATGGAGGAGTGGATGCTGTCGATGGAGTAGTGGTTTCAGTCGATGGAGTAGTGGATGCTGTCGATGGAGTGGTGGTTTCAGTCGATGGAGTAGTGGATGCTGTCGATGGAGTAGTGGTTTGAGTCGATGGAGTAGTGGATGCTGTCGATGGAGTAGTGGTTTGAGTCGATGGAGTAGTGGATGCAGTCGATGGAGTGGTGGATGCTGTCGATGGAGTAGTGGTTTGAGTCGATTGAGTAGTGGATGCTGCCGATGGAGTGGTGGTTTGAGTCGATGGAGTAGTGGATGCTGTCGATGGAGTAGTGGATGCTGTCAATGGAGTAGTGGTTTCAGTCGATGGAGTAGTGGATGCTGTCGATGGAGCAGTGGTTTCAGTCGATGGAGGAGTGGATGCTGTCGATGGAGTGGTGGTATCAGTCGATGGAGTAGTTGATGCTGTCGATGGAGTAGTGGTTTCAGTCGATGGAGTAGTGGATGCTGTCGATGGAGTAGTGGTTACAGTCGATGGAGTAGTGGTTACAGTCGATGGAGTAGTGGATGCAGTCAATGGAGGAGTGGATGCTGTCAATTGAGAGGTGGAAGCTGTCGATGGACCAGTGGTTTTAGTTAACGGAGGAGTGGATGCTGTCGATGGAGAATTGGTTCCAGTGGATGGTGTAGTGGTTTGAGAAGATGGAGATGTTGTTCCTGTCACATCAAAGTGCGGTTAGCAGTTGTTTCAATAAAGAATATAATAACTTTCTTACTTACTACGGACAGCATACATATCTTACTATACTTACATCTCTTAGTATTCATGCATGCTTCCATGTGTGCTTATGTATGTGTGAAGAGTTTTCTTGCTTGTGTGCATTCATACGTATGTATCCATATATATATTTAGTCATGTACCTATGCCTATTATTTATGTATATCTATGTATGCTTATAATGAATTCAAGCATGCACGCACTTGCGTAATTCTTTCCACGAACAGATTATGTATATTATATAAGCAAATTTTGAATGTAACTATGCTGTAGGGCTTGAAAAATTAGTGATAATATCAATTTAAAAAACTGTACGTATGGCGCTGAAAAGAGAATTGAGGTAATAAATACAATAACTTTAGTCAATCACATAACTGACACATATGCAAATAAATCTAAATAGCAGAGTAGATATTCATAATTACTCGGAGGTTGACTTGTCGATGGAGGTGAAGTAATCGGTGGAGTAGTTGTTCCAGTGGATGGGGAAGTAGTCACCGGTGGAGCAGTAGTTCCTGTGGATGGAGGAGTAGTAATCGGTGAAGGAGTAGTTCCTGTCAATGGAGGAGTAGTCATCGGTGGAGTAGTAGTTCCTGTTGATGGAGGAGTAGTTATCGGTGGAGTAGTAGTCCCTGTGGATGGAGGAGTAGTAATCATTGGAGTAGAGGTTCCAGTCGCTGGAACAGTGGATGATGTCGCTGGAGGAGTGGATGCTGTCGATGGAGCAGTGGTTCCAGTTGATGGAGTAGTGGATGCTGTCGACGGAGTAGTGGTTCCAGTTGCTGGAGAAGCCGACGGAGGAGTAGTTGCTGTCGATGGAGTAGTGGTTCCAGTCGCTGGAGGAGTCGACGGAGGAGTAGTTGCTGTCGATGGAGTAGTGGTTCCAGTTGCTGGAGGAGTCGACGGAGGAGTAGTTGCTGTCGATGGAGTAGTGGTTCCAGTCGCTGGAGGAGTCGACGGAGGAGTAGTTGCTGTCGATGGAGTAGTGGTTCCAGTTGCTGGAGGAGTCGACGGAGGAGTAGTTGCTGTCGATGGAGTAGTGGTTCCAGTCACTGGAGGAGTGGATGCTGTCGATGGAGTAGTAGTCATCGGTGGAGTTGTAGTTCCAGTCGATGGAGGAGTAGTCATCGGTGGAGTTGTACTTCCAGTCGATGGAGGAGTTGTCATCGGTGGAGTTGTACTTCCAGTCGATGGAGGAGTAGTAATTGGTGGAGTAGTAGTTTCTGTAGATGAAAGAGTAGTCATCGGTGGTGTACTTCCTGTCGATGAAGTAGTCATCGGTATTGTTGACGTTGTTGATTGGACCGTTGTTGTAAGTGCACACCCTAGAGATACAATTGAATTGAATTTAAACATTTAGTTTTCAGTGCATATTAGAATCTTATTAACACGCTGAAAAAGGATGAAATAGAAGTATGCATAGGTCATGGGAGTGGCTGGTCTAGTGGCATCGCATCCCTAAAGTTGTTGGTGTTAAAGCGCGCCATCCCATGCTTATCGAGAGATATAAAAAAGTACTATTACACAACAGAACCTGAGGTTCTCGAAGAAAAAAGCCCCGTCCTGTTGAGAGAGGAGGTTGAAAGGCAATAGGGAAAATAATAAACTGCAATCAACATATAATCTTTCAATGATCAATTGCGGTTAAGTGTTCATTGCTTTCATTATATCTTTTTATTTGATACTTCATGCGCACTCACCTGATATTGAGCAAGATTCGTTGAACTCCGGTGCATTCGTTGCAATATACGGAAATTGGATGTCAGTTGGTGGAGCAAAAGTCATTTCACATTCATAGTTGCCGGGAGAGTCCCTTGTAATGGTTGATTCTGCATAGAACACATACGGGTCAATCCTCGTCCTCGTAAGCGTATACGTTGCCAAGTAAGCTCCATTGAGTTTCCAGGTAACAATCGGATAGATCGGATGGAAACTGCTGTCGGCGTAAGTGATGTTACACGTCACATTGGAAGTGTAATCGATCGGAATGCAGGAACACAGTGGACCTGAACCTGTAATACAAATAGTTCGATCGATGAACAGCCATTTTGTCTACGTGTTTATTGAATACGGGTAAATGTGGTTCTATCTAGATGCAGTACAACTTTGGTGGACCCTTCGATAGTTTAAGTTATACTTAGCAAGTGTGAAGTGTTTTAATAATCCAACCAGGCAACGATTGCTTATCATTTTCGAACGTCAATATTTTTTTAAATTTGATTTTGTGATACAATCAAAGGATAAGAAATCTTCAACATTCCACGTTGTTTAATCCAGTCATTCTGGAAACTAATTTCGAATAAGCCTACCGATCCTATAACGACATTTGCAACTAATTTGTGCGAGCACCTGTCTCTGTAATATGCCACAGAATCTGGCACCTTAGCCAAGTACGTGAATATTAATTTCCAAAGGTTAACTGGGCTAACTTGGAAAATACATTGTATTATTTTTAAATCTTTAGAGTAATTCTGACGTTACATTTATTGCAAAAGACAGACATCTGATGAACTTAACATCGAGTTTTCCAAGTGATTTCCTACAAAGATTATATTTCAAAAGAATAAAGCATTCCTCTGTAGGAAGTAAGGACCGTAATATACTTAAACATGATTTCACATAGCGGTTTCATGTAGCGGTGGTGAATAAGCTGGTCTCCTACTGCGAAATATCTGAATGTTGATTGGATGGCTTTAAGATTCCAATTTCCCAAAACTCCAAAATCTCTATTTGTCTTTGTAGACTTCGGGAAAGCAGAAAACTTACTTAATTGAAGATCTTTAGAGAAAAGAATCGCCTTAGCTGCCAATTTGTTTTCTTGTCGCTAGTGTTGACTTAATGTCACGGAAAACAGATCACATGTCACAGTCAATCAGACAGTGAGTCGGTCAATACGGTTAGTCAGACACGTTCGATCAGTTTTTTGATTGAGGTTTCATTACAAGCATCTTCTCTCTCGAATACAAAATGGAGGACTGTTGTATTTAAACTGATGAGCAACTCGAAAGACCTTGATTGAATTTACATTCATTGATTGAATTTACATTCAATCAAGGTCTTTCGAGTCGCTCATCGGTTTGAATGGGTATGTATGAATTTTGCATATTTGTAAGTATGTACGTTCGCACGTATATGCATGCAGGTTTCTGTCTAATCGCTATTGCACTCTTTAAAGGAACTCACTGCCTAGGATTCAAATTCGTCGATACAAATAAAATAGTACAGAGATTAATGTAAAGACTCAATGCAACTGCTACTATAAGTATATCGCAACAGACTCTAATGGTACAACTGAGAGTGAAGTGAGTTCTTAAGATAACAACAATGCTATGGTATGCACAACTCTGGTATGCGTCGTTGCACACAATTAACTCACCCACAACCATAATTAATCCAGATATAAGTAAAAGAATATTGTAAAGCACTTACGAACGACGAGTAACTTGGCCCCCGTCTTGTTGGTGCTATTGGCACACTGTTCGATATACAACCCAGCTGTTGATATCGGAGTTCCAGTTGTTGTCGCGTCCTTGATAACTAGACCGGTCTGGTTAATGTCGTAGAGCCCAGTCAACGATGGATCCCTATAATTGCCAAAGTTGCTGATAGTGTAAGTGCTCAACTCATCTGAAGTTGGTTTAACCGTCCATTTCACGTTATTTGGATCAGTTGATACATTCATAATTGTGTTGAGCTGTCCCTCGTAAACAGCGATATTCTTCAGATTCTGCAGACATTGGTAACCTAAATAGAAACACTGTCGTTAGGTTAATGTGCCTTGCAGTCTGGGATGATGTTCATTGCTTTTCTTTCAAGTTATCATAGTGCTATATGATATCAATGAAAACTGGTTACAAAATATCCTTAACAAATTCTGATCACAGCATCTTTACAAATTACTCTAACTGCGTTTTTCTTAAATTCAAATTTTAAATGTCTTTTTATTTTACACATCTTCAAGAAATCTGATCAGATGTGAGGCAGACCTGTATAAAAACACCAAGACCGAACAGCAGGGAAAGTCGTCAACTACTTGTGAGATAGATTGATGGAAAGTGGAAGTAGGTCACATGATCACTCACTGCTAAGATTCAGTTTTGCGCTGTTCATTCATTCATTCACTGCGAGGATTATTTCAGCGCCCCCTCAATATATCGATGTTCACCCCCCCCCAACGCAATTTCTCAGGTAAGGAGATTACTCCTGCAGCTATTCCTTGAATATATGCCTGAGCATTGTCAGCACCCTAGCAAGCGTCAACTCCTGTATATTTCAATAAATGCAGCCAGACAATTTTTTAAACCAGGGCAAAGCCAGGGCAGTCATACAAGTAAAAAGTGCAGAGGGCGATTCATGCCCCGAATAAATCATGGGCACGGCACAAATTCTGGCAGGGCAAGGACCAGGGCAAAGGCGTTTTTACCAGGGCATTTCCTCTGGCTCACCCTGGTGTAGCGCCGTCCCTGATATGCAGACCGCAGCATCTACATGAAAATTTATAACTTCAACAAGCTTCCACATGATGCCCATCGACTAATACTTGTTTCATGTTTATTTGCTTCTTCGAGCGGCTCTGTCAGGGCATCGACTCCCGACTGTTCGCTGGCCTCATCGCTGACCCAGCTTATGTTCTGCACGATCTGTTACTTCCAATAAAAGCTACCGGACACACTTTGCGACCCCGCGCACATGACAATCAAGCCCGCAAAACTTAGATTGTGAGGACGATCTATACCCGATACAACTTCAATGTACACCAAAGTGCGGTAAGCAATTGATTCAATAAAGAACATACTTACATACTTGCTAACTTACAAAGGACAGCATACATATCATACTATGCTTAGATCTCTTAGTATTCATGTATGCTTCCATGTATGCCTATGTATGTGCGTGCACTTGTCTTGCTTGTGTGTATGCCTACGCATGCATGCACATATTTATTTCAACTTATGTATTTAAGCATGCACGCATTTGTGCAATTGTTTGCATAAACATATGTAAATATTGTAACAAGTTGAATGTAACTATGCTCTAGGGCTTGAAAGATTAGTGATTATAGCAATCTTAAGAAACTGTGCATATGGCGTTAAAAAGAGTATTGAAGAAAAAAATACAATCATTCTAGTCATTCGTATAACTGATACATATGCAAATAAATCTAAACAGCAGCGTAGATATTCATAATTACTCGGAGGTTGACTTGTCGACGGAGGTGAAGTAATCGGTGGAGCAGTGGATGCTCTCGATGGAGTAGTGGTTTCAGTCGATGGAGTAGTAGTTTCAGTCGATGGAGTAGTGGTTTCAGTCGATGGAGTAGTGGTTTCAGTCGATGGAGTAGTGGTTTCAGTCGATGGAGTAGTGGTTTCAGTCGATGGAGTAGTGGTTTCAGTCGATGGAGTAGTGGTTTCAGTCGATGGAGTAGTGGTTTCAGTCGATGGAGTAGTGGTTTCAGTCGATGGAGTAGTGGTTTCAGTCGATAAAGTAGTGGATGCTGTCGATGGAGTAGTGGTTTCAGTCGATGGAGTAATGGATGCTGTCGATGGAGTAATGGTGGCTGTCGATGGAGTAGAGGATACAGTCGATAAAGTAGTTGATGCTGTCGATCGAGTAGTGGTGTCAGTCGATGGAGTACTGGTTGCTGTCGATGGAGTAGTGGCTACAGTCGATAAAGTAGTGGATGCTGTCGATGGAGTAGTGATTTCAGTCGATAAAGTAGCGGATGCTGTCGATGGAGTAGTGGTTTCAGTCGATGGAGTAGTGGGTGCTGTCGATGGAGTAGTGGTTTTAGTCGATAAAGTAGTGGATGCTGTCGATGGAGTAGTGGTTTCAGTCGATGGAGTAGTGGATGCTGTCGATGGAGTAGTGGATGCTGTCGATGGAGTAGTGGTTTCAGTCGACAAAGTAGTGGATACTGTCGATGGAGTAATGGTGGCTGTCGATGGAGTAGAGGATACAGTCGATAAAGTAGTTGATGCTGTCGATCGAGTAGTGGTGTCAGTCGATGGAGTACTGGTTGCTGTCGATGGAGTAGTGGCTACAGTCGATAAAGTAGTGGATGCTGTCGATGGAGTAGTGATTTCAGTCGATAAAGTAGCGGATGCTGTCGATGGAGTAGTGGTTTCAGTCGATGGAGTAGTGGGTGCTGTCGATGGAGTAGTGGTTACAGTAGATGGAGTAGTGGATGCTGTCGATGGAGTAGTGGTGTCAGTCGATGGAGTAGTGGATGCTGTCGATGGAGTAGTGGTGTCAGTCGATGGAGTAGTGGATGCTGTCGATGGAGTAGTGGTTTCAGTTGATGGAGTAGTGGTTTCAGTCGATAAAGTACTGGATGATGTCGATGGAGTGGTGGTTTCAGTTGATAAAGTAGTGGATGTTGTCGATGGAGTAGTGGTGTCAGTCGATGAAGTAGTGGTTGCTGTCGATGGAGTAGTGGTTTCAGTCGATAAAGTACTGGATGCTGTCGACGGAGTAGTGGTTTGAGTCGATGGAGTAGTGGATGCTGTCGATGGAGTAGTGGTTACAGTCGATGGAGTAGTGGTTGCTGTCGATGGAGTAGTGGTTACAGTCGATGGAGTAGTGGATGCTGTCGATGGAGTTGTGGTTTCAGTCGATAAAGTAGTGGATGCTGTCGACGGAGTAGTGGTTTCAGTCGATGGAGTAGTGGGTGCTGTCGATAGAGTAGTGGTTACAGACGATGGAGTAGTGGTTTCAGTTGATGGGGTAGTGGTTTCAGTCGATGGAGTAATGGATGCTGTCGATTGAGTAGTGGTTTCAGTCGATGGAGTAGTGGATGCTACACCAAAGTGCGGTTAGCAGTTAGTTCAATTAAGAATATGCTTGACCACTTACTTACTTGGTTACTTACTAAGGAGAGTATACATATCTTAGTATGCTTACATCTCTTGGAATTATGTAAGCATTTGTATGTAACTATACTCTAAGGCTTGAAAGATAGGTGTTTATAGCAATCTGAAAAAACTGTACATATGGCGTTAAAAAGAGTATTGAAGTAATAGATACAATTACCCTAGTCATTCATATAACCGATACATATGCAAATAAATCTAAACAGCAGAGCAGATATTCATAATTACTCGGAGGTTGAGTTGTCGATGGAGGTGAAGTAATGGGTTGAGTAGTAGTTCCTGTTGATGGAGGAGTAGTAATCGATGGAGTAGTGGTTTCAGTCGCTGGAGGGGTTGATGCTGTCGACGGAGTAGTGGTTCCAGTCGCTGGAGGAGTGGTTGCTGTTGACGGAGTAGTGGTTCCAGTCACTGGAGGAGTGGATGCTGTTGATGGAGTAGTGGTTCCAGTCGCTGGAGGAGTGGTTGCTGTAGACGGAGTAGTGGTTCCAGTCACTGGAGGAGTGGATGCTGTTGATGGAGTAGTGGTTCCAGTCGCTGGAGGAGTGGTTGCTGTTGATGGAGTAGTGGTTCCAGTCACTGGAGGAGTGGATGCTGTTGATGGAGTAGTGGTTCCAGTCACTGGAGGAGTGGATGCTGTCGATGGAGTAGTGGTTCCAGTCGCTGGAGGAGTGGTTGCTGTCGACGGAGTAGTGGTTCCAGTCGCTGGAGGAGTGGATGCTGTTGATGGAGTAGTGGTTCCAGTCACTGGAGGAGTGGATGCTGTCGATGGAGTACTGGTTCCAGTCGCTGGAGGAGTGGTTGCTGTCGACGGAGTAGTGGTTCCAGTCGCTGGAGGAGTGGTTGCTGTTGATGGAGTAGTGGTTCCAGTCACTGGAGGAGTGGATGCTGTCGATGGAGTAGTGGTTCCAGTCGCTGGAGGAGTGGTTGCTGTTGATGGAGTAGTGGTTCCAGTCACTGGAGGAGTGGATGCTGTTGATGGAGTAGTGGTTTCAGTCGATGGAGGAGTGGATGCTGTCGATGTAGTGGTTTCAGTCGCCGTAGGAGTGGATGCTGTCGATGGAGTAGTGGTTTCAGTCGACGGAGGAGTGGTAGTTGAAGGCGGAGGAGTACTTTCTGTCGTTGGCTTTGTAGTTGATTCAGTAGCTGTTGCTGTAGTTGGCGGAGTAGTAGTATCTGTTGTTGTGGAAATGGTTGTTGTCGAGGGAAGAGTGGTTGTTGTTAGCGTTGTTGATTCAACTGTTGTTGTTAGTGCGCACCCTAGAAATATAATTACGCCAAAGTTAAGAATTTTAGTTACACACGTATTTTTTCAAGTCTTACTGAAACAGTGAAACGGCTGATCATAGAAGTAAGAATAGGTCAGCCGAAAGGTTGATCTTTTGTCGTGAATAATTATAAATACAATTATACAAAGGAACCTGAAAATCTCGAAGAGAAGGGCCCGAATTGTTGATAGAGGAGGTTGAATGGGCTATAGAGGAATTAAGAGACGATAATCAGCATATAATTTGTCAATGATAAAATACTTTCAAATGTTCATTTGTTTCACCATCAAATCCGTGCCTATAAAATCATACAGGTCTATGTCCACTTTTTCAAAAGAGAAAAACCATTTCTTAGATTTGCTATATAGAAATTTGTTTTTAACTGTTTCATTGATGACAATTAAATTAAACATTTTTGGACAACACTTTTCTCCTAGTATGATTTTAATATGAATTTTGATTCTACAGTACACGTAGTATGCGGAATTTTGATACAGTTATGGCAGAGTTGACTATTTTTGGACATAACTGAATTAGAATCAGTTACAACAATCCAGTGGTAAAATTATATGGCACTGTGTCCACGAGAAACTCTGTTATGAAGCATTTTGAAGTGACATCGAATTGTCACAGTGCAGCTTAACTATAGAACGATCAAAGAAGATGCAAGTATAGGCTTACTGTTAAGAAAATTACCTTTTAGGCCTACTCTGAAATTTGAATTTCCAGATTCATGAAACATAGGCCCAAACATAAAACAATCGTCTACATTTCGTTTTTTTGCGAGTCGCCTGTCGCGAATCGTCGCCATGATAGCAGACAACGTGAGTCCTTTTAGGATATAAGTCCAAGTCACGTATTATGATCTCTCTCTCTCTGGTATTGTCTATGGAGATAGCGCCGTATAATTATTCTTTAAACATACCTTCATCACGGTTCTATCGAACATGCGCGTACTACAAATCATCCATTCTCTTGGATGTGGACTTGTACATCTGTAGCTTTAAAATACTGTTCAAATTCATGGACATAGAGCCACATGGTCCTCACAGATAGCGCTGAAGTTTCTACAGTTAAGCTTGACTAGTCTGCACAGTGCACATAGCCCATGCCCTCCTGATAACGGATGGCAGGTTGATTAAAAAAACTGAACATAGACCTGCATGATTCTATAGGCACGTATCTTTAATTATTTTTGGTTCCATAGCGCAAACTCACCTGATATTGAACAAGATTCGTTGAACATCGGTGCATTCGTTGCAATATACGGAAATTGGATGTCAGTTGGTGGAGCAAAAGTCAGTTCACATTCATAGTTGCCGGGAGCGTCCCTTGTAATGGTTGATTCTGCATAGAACACATACGGGTCAATCCTCTTCCTCGTAAGCGTATACGTTGCCAAGTAAGCTCCATTGAGTTTCCACGTAACAATCGGATAGATCGGATGGAAACTGCTGTCGGCGTAAGTGATGTTACACGTCACATTGGAAGTGTAATCGACAGGAATACAGGAACACAGTGGACCTGAGCCTATAAGATACAAAAGCTTAAACGATAAACAATTTTTTTCTAACTGTGCTAAATGAAAACGCTTGATGCTGCTTCGTTCGTGGTATGTTACGCAGCGACTAATAACAGTCATCGCATTAGCTACTATGAGGCGTTTTTGGTAATCCAACAGAGCAACATTGCATAGTATTTTTCAACGAACTAATCTTCGTAATATTGATCTTGTTTTTCTAGTAAACGCTTACACAGACCGTGTATGTGCACTTGGGTCACTGTCACTAAGCCGAAGAATTCGTTGGCCTCGTCAATTTCATAGTCTTATATTTTCAATGGCTAGGTTGCTGAAAACATGTAGTTAAAGCCACGGCTTCTACACTAGGCCTAATTAATAAACTAGGTAACGAATAAGTTCGGTAATTCATAGTTACAAAGCCATCTAAAACGGATTCTAAAACAAGAGATCAACGGATTTTAATTTCTCGCTGAGAAGTATAATTACAGACTTTTGACCTTACAGTTAGTTTTGACCAAACTTAATTTGGAAATTAGAAGCAAGTCTGAAAGCACTGGTCCAAGGACTATTACCAATGCCCACTCAAGAACCTAAGAGAAGCAAATCGCGCTTTATCTGGCAATTCATGTGTGACTGCGCTCAATTGGGCGCGTTCGTATAAAACCTGCATTCACGACAATTTTATGAAAATGCAATGAGAAGAAAGCAAAAGATAACACGATGATCTCAAGTTCAAGCCTTTCAGCCTGGGCTGGACCCTTTTCCTTTCTTGCTGGACAGTCCATCCCATCTTTATACAATCTCTGAACCACACTCAACCTACCAACATTAAAATCACTCTAGTGAGCCGTTCTGACTTCGGTGGACAGCACATTATGTTTCGCTAAGAAAAGTCCCTTTCATCTGCTGTTAACACAAACCAGCCTGTCTATCTGTCTCTTTGTCATTGTCTGTCTCTGTCTGTCTGTCTGTCTGTCTCTCTATCTCTGTCTGTCTCTCTCTGTCTCTGCTTGACTGTCTGTCTGTCTGGCTCTGTCTGTTTCTCTGTCTATCAGTCTCTATCTGTCTCTCTGTCCGTCGCTGTCTCTGTCTGTCACTCTGTCTGTCTCTCTGTCTGTCTTTCTGCTTCTCTGTACCTGTGTCTCTGTCTGTGTCTCTCCGTCTCTCTAATTCTGTCTCTCTCCGTATGTCTGTCACTCTGTCTCTCTCTCTGTTTCTGTCTGTCTCTCTGTGTATCTGTCTCTGTCTCTTTCCCTGCCTGTCTGTCTGCTTCTGTCTGTCTGTCTGTGTCTGTCTGTATCTCTGTCTGTCTCTTTCTCAATCTGTTTAGGTCTGTATGTCTGCCTGTGTGTCTATGTCTGTCTGTTTCTCAGTCTCTGTCTCGCTCTGTCTGAATCTGTATCTGACTGTCTGTCTGTGTGTCTGTAAGTATCTCTGTTTGTGTGTCTCACTGTCTCTGTCTCTGTTTGTCTGTATCTCTCTTTGTATCTGTACCGCTCTCTGTGCATACGTATATCTCTCTTTATATCTGTATCTCTTTCTCTGTATCTGAAACTCTCTCTGTATATACATATATATATATATATATATATATATCTCTCTGTGTCTGTATCTCTCTTTGCATTCGTGTCTCTCTCTGCATTTGTAACTCTCTCTCTCTCTCTGTACGTCTCTCTCTCTCTCTCTCTCTCATCTCTCTCTCTCTCTCTCTCTCTCCTCTCTCTCATCTCTCTCTCTCTCTCTCTCTCTCTCTGTGTATCTGCATCTCTCTCTGTAGCTGTATATCTCTCTCTGTATATGCATCTCTCTCTGTAGCTGTATATCTCTCTCTGTACCTGTATCTCTCTCTGTGGCTGAATCTCTCTCTCTCTCTCTCTGTATCTGTCTCTGTAACTGTATATCTCTCTGTATCTGTATCTTTCTATGTATCTGCTTCGTTCTCTGTATCTGTAAATCTCTGTATCTCTCTCTGTGTGTC